>JAFVLL020043713.1:0-25313 GCA_021397915.2 Tor tambroides
TGCTAAGTTAATGCTAGTACTGTATGAAGTAGGAAAGTTATTCTTTCTTGGCCAGGAAAATAATCTTTCCTAGAATTGATACATGATTATACTGTCGGTGGACGAACAGATTAAATCATTGTAACATTGATTCTGTAACAGTTAATTCTAAGATCTGATCTAAATATTCATAATTAATTATAACCAGTTATTATTAATTATAAATATTTCCCTTTCGAGCTAATTTGCTACATATATATATATATATATACTGTATATACACACACACACACATACATACATATATATATATATTCTCTCCATGTAAGAAAGGCAGTCATACAGGTTTGGAACTACATGAAGGCAAGTACAGTAAATAACTTTATTTTTTTGCCTTTTACCTGTGCATAATATATATTTAATATAATAAGGAAATAATGAAAAACAAAAGGTTTGAAAAGGATATTTTCTTGATTTGAAACCCAGAACAGAACGCAGCTGGTGAGACAGACAGAACGAGAGGACAAAATGATATGGAGAACAGGTGAAAAGCAAACAGACAAGCAGATGGAGTCACAATCAAAGAGTCATGCAGACAAATAGAGACACATCAGCTGCACAGACAGTCGTGTCGACAGCATTCTGTGGCATAAGAGCAGAGAGACAGATAGAGAAGGCAAACTGCTGCCTGTTTCCAGACTAAAGCGGTTGAGACAGAGACTGAATGCTGCAGTTCCCTAACAGCAAACCACAGCAGCAAAGCGCCGAGCCGAAACTGGGACGAGACACATCAAAAGAGCATTCTGAAGGCCCCCAAATACTTTAAATATCTCTATAAACACCACAGAAGAACACAACGCAGCTTCACTCCCGTCTCAATGGGCACCAGATTCATAAACTAATTCTTCTCTGCAAGCATTAGACCAAACTGACAGCTTATCAGAGCATATGAAGCACAAATGAAGCTGATTAATGGAAATGTGCTGGTGAGGATTTTTAAAGGTATAGAACCCTTATGTGCTGAGTACCACAGTGTACACTTGATGGGTAGGTTATAATTGAGGTGTTTAAAGATGATTAAAAACTACATCAGTTTGCTGTAATGAATGTGACATGTTGCAAGAGAAATGTTTCTGTGAGTAATAATGATCATAATAACAAAATAATGAGAAAACTGAACTCTCCATTAAGGAGGAAATCAAAATGCTAAGCTATAGCTGCACTCACGTCATGTCAGAATTACCATAATTACGAGTTTGTGGCTGTAAGGTTTTCACGTCTTGGTTGGATGCGTAATTGCAAGTTAGAAACACTGAAGTTTATGACAGCTCCAATGTTAGGGATGTATATACAGTGCTAAATCAAATCAAAATTATTTATGCATTTTTTTTTTTTACATGACTTAAGTATAATACAATCAGTAGTATGCTAATAATAATAATTATTAGTAGTAGTAGTAGTAGTAGTAGTAATATTATTATTTTTATTATAAAATTTATTATTGGTAAATAATCATTAAATCAAAACAATTCATGATAATACAAACAGTTTAGTAATAATAATTAGTAATGGCGAAAGTAGTAGTAGTAGCAGTAAATCATTAAATTATTAAATAACTATTGCATTATTAAATAAGTATTGCCTCAAATAATTCAGTAGTAAATTAACAGTTTGTTAGAAGAAATCATTTAATAAAAAAGTTTTTTTTACATTGCTTCAGTATAACTATTATTAGTAGTAGTACTAGTAGTAGTAGTATATTATTAAACCATTATTGTTAAATAATTATTGAAGTTTTTTGCATGATTTGAGATGTCATCAATGCCCACAGAATGAAATAAAAAGCAATAATAAATGTATTAAATTCAAAAAATAATTAAATAAAAATTTGCTAAAATAAAATTCAATAAAAATAAAATAAATGGTGTAAGCTTAAAATAAATTAAATGAAAATTATTATTACTATTAAACCATTGTTGTTAAATAATTATTGAATCAAAACAATTTATGATTTTTTTACATTGCTTAATAGTATAATACAATCAGCAGTTTTGATAATAATAATAATAATAATAATAATTCATTAAATAAAAATAATTCATTAAAATTTTATATGGCTTTAATACAATAAATTTAGTAGTTCAAAAATAACTATTATTATTATTTTATTATTATTTATTTATTTGTTTTATTATTAAATCGTTCTTGTTAAATAATTATACAATCAGTAGTTATTAATAATAATAATAATAATAATATTATAATATAAATTTAGCAGTTTGATAACCACAACAACTACTATAATAATAATAATAATAATAGTTGGTTTTTTTTTTAGTTTTTCGACTTGATCACTGGTCATTAAATCATACTTTACAAAATATTGTACTGTATTGTTGGTGGTAAGTGCAACATTAATTTATTCACTAAAAGCTGGCTCACTCACAGAATTTAAGTAATTTCAAGTTCGTTTAGATTCAGATGTGACTAAAGTGATTATGTCTGAGTAGATGATTTGTTTACTTTATAAATTTGCCTGCCCATTGCTTGTCCATTCTCACCAGTTTGACTAGCTGCATGAGTATGAAAAGTTACATATTGTTTATTTCTGTTTGAAATTTTCAGTCATTTTATTAGTCCTTCATAATAAAACAAACTATGTTTAACCGTTAGCAAAGCTAGCACAAAAGAGTTGGCTAGCCACCCACATAATGATATCTTATTCTGTGTTACGATCATCGCCATAGAAACAAATCAATTCAGAATCCAAGGACGTAAACAGCTCTGACTAAACTCTATGAGTTGTCAACTTGTAATTACGGTAATTTCCAAAATGTTGTGAATGCAGCTTAGACAGCAAAGGCTACAATATTCCACATGGTCTAGATCAGGGGTGCCCAGCCCTGTTCCTGGAGATCTACCTTCCTGCAAAGTTCAGCTCCAACCCTGATCAAACACAACTGAACCAATTAATTAGGATCTGAAGAAGCACTTGATAATTACAGACAGGTGCGTTTGATCAGGGTTGGAACTAAACTCTGCAGGAAGGTAGATCTCCAGGAACAGGGTTGGGCACCCCTGGTCTAGATGTAACCTTCAGGTAATCGAAAACTTAGCAAAGACATCTGTGCTATGTGAAACATTCAAAGGGTGATTTCCTATTATCAAACTCACAGAAACAACATGTAGTGTGGAAAAAAGCCTATTTCTCAGAAACTATGTCTATTACTGCACAGTTTGCACATGAATGCATATTTTGTGCATTAGTGGCAAAAGTGGGGCGTCCGTCTCTGTAACGCATGACAGATTCTATTGTCTTGGAGAGGCAGCAAGACACTGTGCCATTTAGAAGAAAAGCACAGTACTCTATTGTTTGATTAATCATGTTTGCGTGGTGAGCGATGCAGTCTTACTCAGCCCTCAGAGACCAGCAGCCATTTCACACGTCGGTTCAATATCAACTCAAGCACTTCTGATCCACTTTTACCTTGTGCTGACATATGACTCTGCTAAAAGGGGAAAGAAAGGCGATAGCCACAGGTGATTAAAGTATTTGACTCCGATTAATCGCATAATTTGTCAGTAGACAAACACACAAGTTCCTTTTTAGGAAAAAGACCAAATAGTAAGGCTTTTTGTGTTATCAGGTTCGCTAGTTTGTGTGAATGCATAGTGAAAATGTATGTGTCAAGGCTTGTTACCTGCATGAAAATACCAAACCAAAAAAAGAAATTCCGGAAGTTCTGCCTGCTCATGCGAAACTGCTAAGTGATTTCTTACATCAGAAGAGGCCATCCTTTAGGTACCTCCCTCTGCATAAACCTAAGGGATTTTTATCATCAGTCTGATTGCTTAAAAAAAAAAAAAACTAACCTGCATGATTTGTTATCAATGCCCACAGTATGAAATATAAAGCAATAATAGTAGCAAATCTCCCTTTTAATTCAAAAAGTAAAATAAAATAATATAAAATAAATGGTGTAAATTTAAAATTAAGAAAAATTATTTAAAAAATTAAATGAAAATTAGAAATGTTGCCTTGGCAACTAACTAAAAAAAATCTCAATAGAAACAAATAAAATAAAATAAAATAAAATAGTGTAAACTTAAGAAAAATTAAGAAAAATTATAAAAAAAAAAAAAAGTTAATCTAAAATGAATTAAAGCTCAATAGAAACATCAATAAAATAAAATAAAATAAAATAAAATAAATGGTGTAAACCTAAAAAATTAAGAAAAATTATTAAAAAAAATTTTTTAACGAAAATTAGAAATGTTGCCTTGGCAACTAACTAAAAAAAATAAGTTACTAATGTAAAATGAATTCAAGCTCAACAGAAATACCAATAAAATAAAATGAAATAAAATAAAATAAAAGGTGTAAACTTAAAAAAAAATTTAAGAAAAATTAGAAAAAAAAGTTAATCTAAAATGAATTAAAGCTCAATAGAAACATCAATAAAATAAAATAAAATAAAAAATAAATGGTGTAAACTTAAATAATTTAAATTTGAAAACTTGAAAATTAGAAATGCTGGCTAAGCTAGTTACTAGTTACTAATCTAAAATAAATGAAAGATAAACAGAAACATAATAATAATAATAATAATAATAATAAATACATAAATAAAATAAAAAATGAGAAAAAGCACAAAACAAAAATCCTAAAATGCAATGAAAAATGAAAGCTAATTATTATTATAATAGTATATAAATAATACTAAAATATTCGAAAATGCCACTGGCCAGCTATTTCCAGTCATGCAAGTACAGCTCTATTTAAATAACATACTTCAAATCAAAACTAAAACCTCACACTAAATTTGCCGTAGCAATCACTGCTAAATATCAATGATTTCTTTTTAGAGACCATGTCTAATATAATACCAGAAAATTATAAAATACAACATTTATGCACTTAAAAAATGCATATGTTGTATTTTTAGTACTGAATGTGGTAACCAAATAATGCACAAATGCTGCCTAGGCACGTTTATGTAATGGCAGAAAAATAGAATGAAATCCAGATTTCAGAAAATTACAAAAGCCATCATTCATGCGCTTGAAAGAATACATATGGTGCATATATTTAGGATTACATATGGTACCCCGATAACGTGCAAATGCTCCCTGGGCAAATTTGTGTAATGGTGGAAAAATAGCATGAAATCTCTAGGGCCGTAGCGGTATGTGTGTTTGTGCTGTGATGAGTGTGTTGTAGCCCAGATGGCCCTACACTCAGTTTCCGCTGTCAGTCTCATGATGAATCCACTAGATAGCGTGAAAACCAGAAGACGTGAGACATTCGGAGCCAAAACGCAGGACCGACCTATGAGGTTTCACGTTCCCATCAAGTCACAGATTTCCGAAGAACTCGTGGAGCGAGGAGAATTCATGATGTTCATATTCTACTGTCATTACCCCAGGGTTTTCAGAGGGAACAGTGCTTATGTGCCAAACAAGCACAATTATTTTTAGCTTCCTTAACTGCCTGATAAATTCAGACTCTTCCTTCTACATTTCCCCACCGTCATCCGTCCTGTTTTCCCCTCTAATCCTCCACTGGTTTTCTCTGGCAGTAGGAATGGGAGATCATTGCAGAGACAGAGCAGGATCTATAAATAGAGGATCAGCCAATGGCAGAGTGGAACCACTTCCTGTATGCTGGTGGGTGACTACTGGAGTGTGTCAGCGCCACTTTCTCTTTCCTTCTATCATTCCATCCCCACCCTGCTATTTCTGTCCGTATATCCCTGCTTCCCGCATCCCACTCAGTGTTGTCACCATCATATCAGGCCCCTCTCTCTCTCTAGGTGTCTGTTGCATAGTGATCAGATGGCCGCTCTTTTTCCTCTTCACCAGCTGTTCCTGCTTCTTGTCTCATGTTCTCTCTGCTTTGTTCTCCAAGAGACATTTAGAGTTCAGCTTTAAAGCTGATATCTTTAGGGAAAGGGGGAAAGGGTGACCCATACTTGGAATTTGTGCTCTGCATTTAACCCATCCAAGTGCATGCACACAGTAGTGAACACACACCCGGAGCAGTGGGCAGCCAATGCTGCGGCGCCCGGGGAGCAGTTGAGGGTTCAGTGCCTTGCTCAAGGGTCTCACCTCATGGATGTTCACTCCCCCCACCTACAATCCCTGCCGGACCTGAGACTCGAACCCACGACCTTCGGGTTACTAGTCCAACTCGCTATCCATTAGGCCACGACTGCCCTTTACACTAAACACCTGGAACAAACCACCACTACTGGAGTACAAAGCAAACACAAACTAGAGTAACAGCTCAACTCAACATTACCTACACAGGCAGCTTCCTAACTGAAATGACGCCTCATAATTCATCAATTTGTAACGCTCTATATAGAGTAGGCAGTAACTCACTGGATCATACAAACGTGCAGAGTGCAAATGTGCAAAATATGGTGCTCATCTGACAATGCGAGTCTTGAACAAGAATAAAAACATTAACCACAAATATTGGGTAAATCAGACAATATCTTGTCTAATATACAGTAAACTAATTTTACCCTATATTTTCCAGTTTTAAATTATGTAATATTTTTAAATCAGCATTCTTCTGACCTTTTTAGGAGTTTGGGGAAAACAATTACTTATTAATATTACCAAAATATAATGAAAATGATTTAAAGGGATAGTTCACCCAAAAATGAAAATTCTGTAACATGGACTATTTTAATGATGTCTTTACTACCTTTCTGGGCCTTGAATGTGTCAGTTGTGTTGCTGTCTATGCAGGGTCAGAAAGCTTTCGGAATTCATAAAAAATATCTTAATTTGTGTTCCAAAGATGAACGAAGGTCTTACGGGTTCGGAATGACTTGAGGGTGAGTAATTAATGACAGAATTGTCATTTTTGGGTGAACGATCCCTTTAATTATACAATATAAGTATATTTTTATAGAAAAGTGGTTTAAAAAACTTCAATATAGGTCAGTAGGACTTTGTGCAAGAAAGAATTAATAGTTTTATTCAGCAAGTATGCATTAAATTGATTAAGTAAGAGTAAATACATTTAGAATGTTCCATAAGATGATTTAAAATAAATGAAAAGAAAGAAATATTCCTTTTCATCAAAGAATAGGAAAAAAATAATCATGGTTGCAGCAAAAACAAGTGGCACAACTGTTTTCAATATTAACGATAATAAGAAATGTTTCTTGAGCAGCAAATCAGCATATTAGAATGATTTCTGAAGGATCATGTGACACTGAAGACTGGAGTAATGATGCTGAAAATTCAGCTTTGCATCACAGGAATAAATTACATTTAAAATGCATTAAAACAGAAAACAGTCCCTTTTAAATTGCAATAATAATTAACAATTTTACAGTTTTTACCGCATTTCTAATCAAATAAATGCAGCCTTGGTGAGCATTATAGATCTTTTCAATTATTACAAAAATAACACTCTTTTAGCTGATTACAATATTACCACCATCTCGGCAAATTTCACACTCTGGATGTAGGCTGCCATGACATATTGATGACATTTGAGCAGGGGTGTCGGACAGGGGGTAATAGTGGAACAGAGTAACAGGGGCCTTTGGCGAGGGGGGGCCCATTGCGACACCTCCCCGCCCCCCCACTGAACGTGATTTTGAGGGGGCCCCATAGCAAAGATAAATGCACTTGTTAATAAGTCCTGTGATAATTCACTAAATCTGATTGCTTTTGTCTACATGTTTTCCAGCGGCACAACAAGCTCTAGTAGGAAAGCTTGAGACTGTTAGCAACAGTCAGGAAGTTCAAAACTGATCGGAAAAGCCAGTGAATTGCTTCCACTGGTATATTGCTCACCCCTACTCAACATACAGCAGATTTAATAGCCTGTCATATCACAATGCCTCTTGCTTCACTAATAAATGTATGCTTGGCTCCTGCTTGATGAATAAAAACTGTAATTTAAACAAATTTGTTCAATTCAAAAATCTGGGCTCAACCATTATTGCTGTATTTATATTTTGCAGAGACTCTAGTAATTTCAACCATATGCTCATAAAACATCTGCTCTTACCGCACTTGAACCCTGAAATTACATGCCAGAAGACATATTTGCCATCATTTTGTCACATGTAGCTGGAACTGACAGCAGAGCTGTTAAAAACGCTGAGTTAGTACTGTATGCTATGTGCTGCAGCATCAGTATAAATCAAGACAGTCTCGGAGCCGCTTTGTAGTGTCCACCGTCCTACAGGAGCCCAATTAATTCAATCCTGTCTTTATAAAGCACAGCAGGGTTCTAAAACTCCCCAATTGAATTTCTAAAGATGAACCCTTTTGTGAAAAATGTGGCGTTGTGCTAGACAAATGATATATCCGTATATCCAAGATCATCAGTTTCAGACGGTAAATGACTATACTGCCTGGATGTTATTGTTATTTGTCATTTAACAGAAGATTTTCAATCCCAAAAACTTTTTTCCCACACAATGATCATTCATTAAATGGCATATTTTACATACTTGCACTTTATGTTGTTCCCTCAAGTCATAATCTTCCACTTGCCATGCTTTCTCTGAACTAAACAACCTTTTTCATTCAGTAAGTGTTTTTTTTTTAATTTTATACTTTTATTCAGTAAGGATGCATTATTTTATGTGTGTGTGTGTATGTGTATGTATATATATATATATAAAGATTTTTTAGGTTTAAAACAGGAATAAATTACACTTCAAAATCTTCAAATACAGAAGTTGCTTTAAACTTACAGCCAACTTACAGCCAACTTGCTTAATTAGATGGCCCAAATTAATATCATCTGTTCAATCACACACTCTTGCCTCCAAAGATGTCAGCCAACCCTAACATGCAAAATTACTGACAGAGAGGCATCTTTATGACTAGCTAATGCACGCAAGCTGCATTCAGATTCTTTGCTGTGTAAAGAGCCTAGAGCTGTCATGGAAACAAATGTGTAGTATTCCTAAAATAAATGCTTATGGCAGCTTTTAACAGGTTCTCGCTTCTTTACCTTTAAAGGGACAGTGCACCTGAAAATGACAATTCTGTCATTATTTACTCACCCTCATGTGGGTCCAAACTTTATTTCTTCTTATCAAGCTCCAAAATGATAAAAGCACAATAAAAGTATCATAATAGTGATTCTCACACTATATATTCCAAGACTTCTAAAATTCTACAATAGTTTTGTGTGAGGAACAAACAAAAAGTCATTATTCAATAAAGTGCTTTCTCTCTGCTGTTGTTTTCAAATCAAATATACGACGCCACTGATGTCAATGACATTTGTTCTCATGGTGTTTACTGTTATTCCCACAAATGGTGCCATTTTTCTAGTCAATAATGACAAATTTCGATCAGCTCCCAGAAAGCTATAATATGGCTTCAGACGATGTGGAATTGAACATACAAGCAATACGGTGGTGCCGTTTTATCATTTTAGAGCTTGACAGTTTAATTTCTCTTTCAAGATATTATTTAAATTTTTTGGGTGAACTATACCTTTAAGATTTTTACATCTAAATGACTTTTGTTGTTTTTGGCTAATGAGCTACTGTTCAAAAGTTTGGGGTCAGTTAGATTTCATAAACGTTTTTGAAATTAATCTCTTTTGCTCACCAAAGCTTTATTTGATCAAAAATACAGTAAAACAGTAATATCGTGAAATATTATTACAATTTAAAATAAATTCTATTTGAATATCTTTTAAAGTGTAATTTATTCCTGTGATGCAAATCTGAATTTTCAGCATCATTACTCCAGACTTCAGTGTCATGTGATCCTTTAGAAATTAAATATGCTGCTTTAGAAACATTTCTATTAATATCAATGTTTAAAAAAAAAGCAGTTGTGCTGCTTATTTATGTGTTGTTATGTAAATAATGCATCTTTGCTAAATAAAAGTAGCCTATTAATTTTCAAAATGATAAAATATCTTACTGACCCTAAACCTGTAGTTCATGCTGTTCTTCATCAGGATGGGTCAAGTTACTAAATACTGAATGTGTGTTGATAACCATGACCATTTCGGAGCTATTTTTGTAGCTTTTTTTCTATAAATGGTCTCAAGGGCCTGGAAGGAGCTTTCTGAATCAGTGATTCTCTGTCTGAACTGTTCTTCAACCCTTATAAAATTGTCCTCGCCTACTAACTAGGGGCTGTTTTGCATTTCCATCCCTTAATGGCTTTGATGGAGAGCAGGAGCGAGCAGGAGAGCAGATCCCCAAAAATCACTTTAGAGCCCTTTCTATGCTGATCTTCAGCATCCCCTCCTCTCCATCCCCCTGTCCACTGCCTAATTTACACTTGCAGGATTTAATGCGCCGTCAGCCATTTGTACCTTTGAGCAACATCCTCAAACACGCTGAAACAATCTCACCCTCACACGCTCAGCCGTGCGCCCTCTCGCTCTCCCACACATGCATCTCCGAACATTGGCTCTGTCTTTCCACTGCAACCTACACGCAGAAACACAGAGAAAACGCAGGCACACATTCCCATACGCCCCACAGGACTCTCTTCTGAGCAGTTACAGGTTGTGTGCAGTGTGTGTCCTGGGTACGAGCCAGATGGAGGCCGAGACCGAGCGTAGGATTCATTATTACCAAGAGCTTTTTATTGAACACATCTCGCTCTCCCCTCCAGAAATCTATCGTTAACAGTAATACTTTATTCGCCATTTGGACTGCAATGTTCACTCTTTATATGTGTTATATCACATTGTTGCTTTATAATGGTGACTATTCAGACTCAAACTGGAATAGTTCTCTCAAGGGACTTAAGACATATGATTTAAGTCATATTGAGATATATTTATATATATATATATATATATATATATTTTTTTTTTTTTTTTTTTTTTTTTTTACTAGTAGGTGCAGGACACTATAAAAATAAAGTAAACTGTGATATACCCAAATCATATACCCAAAAATTCTTCATAAAGTGGACTACCAGTAAAACTGATAAAAATTTGGGACCAAAAATTTGATTTGACACTTTGACCAGACCATGTTTTGTTACATACATTTCTATCAAAGTTATCTGACATTATCAAGATGAATTTGTTCTGACACAGTTTAACTCTTGAGTTCTTGTCATATTTTATTAAACTGTGATAATGTGAGAAATTTTGAAGTATCTGAAAAAATTTTGGTTTGACTGTATGTGTATATATATGTACACACACATGTACATATACAATTTAGCCAAAATGTTGTGATTATATATCAATATTGCAATAAAATAATTAACAATTAATAATAATAATATAAAAATTACTAAATAAAAACAAAATAATTAATCATTTTACCACTGTAGCATTTCACTGTAAAATAAAAAGAATTGAGCATTAAAAATTATTATTATTATATTTCACATTATTTCTACATTTTAAAATGTAAAAACATCAAACTTTTATTTTGGTGGAAAATGACAGGGAGTAAAATTGCAAAATATTGTTAAAATTTATAATAACTTTTGTATTTGAATTAGCGCTGTCAAACGATTAATCACGATTAATCGCATCCAAAATAAAAGTTTGTGTTTACATAATATGTGTGTTTGTACTGTTTATTTATTATAAACATAATAAATGTTTATTAATTATAAAATGTTTTATTTATTATAATATATAAAATATAATTGAAATGTATTTTAAAATTGAATTTATTTCTTTAATCAAAGCTGAATTTTCAGCATCTTTAATCCAGTCTTCAGTGTCACATAATCCTGCAGAAATCATTCTAATATGATGATTGATCACTTTTGATCAATTTAATGCAATCTTGCTCAATAAAAGTATTTCTATAAAGAAAAATCTTACAGATGTCAACTTTTGAGTGGTGCTGTACAACATAAAATGTTAAATGAACATGCATTGGGCTGCTTACCTCAGTGAGGTGAGGGTTAGGGTTGAATCCACATTGGTTGCATACCACCGAGCGGCACTGCGTGCATGTATTGCAGTTTGGCTGGCCGTCTGTGGTGCCTGTCAGATCTGCGGTCTTGCACACCGGACAGAGCTTGCTGCTGGGCATGGGGGCGATCTGGGGCAATGAATAGGGCGAGGTGGGAGCGCTGCTTCCGGGCGAGACGGGGTGTCCACCTTTGCCGCTCCCCACATCCACCTGGAGGTTCTTGCGTGCAGCTTGACCCTGAGCAGGTCCCTGCGGCTGCGTCGGCGCTCCGGGACCGGGTCCTGCGCCTGGTGGACCCCCAGGTTTGGGTCCCATGCTCGGGTCTGTCTGATTAGGTTTACCTTGGATACTGTGGGAGGAAAAAAAGACATCAGTGTGTGAATTAAAGCAGGGGTGGTGTGGCATATGTTTGAAATCACTGATAGCTGAACACTTTGTTGAATCCATCTGCCCAGGGGATTCACAGGAGGAGATTTAAAGAGCTTTGTGCCACAGCTTCCTGAGTAGTTTGAATGAGAATAGAAAGATAAATCAATGCAGCGGAGCAAATTCTGGGGGTGGAAACAAACAGATTGACGAGGACTTTTAATACTTCTCCAAAAGAATCTGAAAATGTTATCTATGGTGACAGGGGTTTCCTCTTCAGCTAAGCATATTTAATTGTCTTAAATGGTCATTCTTGAACTTTGACATAGAACAGATGCTACTTAGTGGCAAAGTGACAAAATTATGGCTATTATAAATGGATTAGACATTAATTTAAAAAAAAAATAGACTGTTGCTATGAATAAATTATCATTAGTGGTGCTTATGAAGGCAACCATTGCTGCTATTGCTCATACTTATGGTTAGAGACTTTCAAAGCCACTAACCCTTAATAACAATAAATATAAATATAATAATAATAATTATTATTATTATTATTATTATTATAACAACAATAATTTGTATAATAATAATATATTGTTATTAATATAATAAAAGAGTAAAATATAATAATAATAATAATAATAAGTATCAGCATCACCATAACAATCATAAAACATGTTATGTTTTACAGTATATTGTTATTAATATAAACAGTTTTGTGTAGTAGATTTTACAATAATAAAACATGTAATAAAAAAATATTATTATTGTTTTACAGTATACTGTTAGTATAAAATAGTTTTGTATAGTAGATAGCTATAATAATAATAATAATAATAATAATGCATGTTGTTTTACAGTAGTCTAATGAATTAGTTTTATTTATAACTTAATTTTTAAGTTATAAATGTGTGAATTTATTTAATATTTATAGGTCAAACAGCAGAAATACCACTATTATCTATTTTTGAATTGGGCACTTGAACATTACAATAATCAATATCAGTATCGGTTATAAATAAATACCTGACAATATCTGTAAAACTTTTTAAAATCTCAGATAACACAAAAAGTTCTGTAAAAGGAAAAGTTTTGGCATGACTTGGAAAAAGCATAATAGTTGGATGACCGGATGCAGAAATTGACCATGAAGGAGATCTCACAGTTGACTGAACGCTTCATTCAAAAAAAATCCTTTCAAAGGAAGCATTTTAATGGAACTGCTGTTTACTGCAAACACAAACATGCTTTCCACCACAGGAATCTCAAAAATCTGCCAGTGACAGTTTATCACATCATCGCCGTACTACATCATGCTGAAAGTTTGTTTAAGACCACTTTTCTTTTGAAGCCAGAACACAAGAGCTGTGACTATACTTGCATTTAATCAATGTGCTCTAATGAGCTATTTATTGTTGTTTCACTCAAAAGAACTGTCAATGGCGCATTTCAAACCATGATCAATAAACATTATGGAAATCCCAGAGCTAATATGACTAAATCTCATCCAAATGCCTTTAAGAATCAATATAATTACACAAGCAAGAGATGCTCAATGTGTGTAACTGTAAGATGAAATGCTGAGTAACGTGAGTCATGGAGTCTGTCATAAAGAAACTTATGATTGCATAACTGTTTTAGTCTACTAGTATGTTTTACTTATGACCAAATCTATATACAAGGCAATGCGTTTTGTTTGAGCTTACTAAACAATACTGACATTATAATGTTATGCCGTATAATTAAAAGGATGTTCTTATGTTTAGTTAGTGGCCTTAAAGGGATAGTTCACCCAAAAAAAAAATTCTATCATTAATTAATCACCCTCATGTCATTCCAAACCTGTAAGACCTTCATTCATCTTCGGAACACACATTAAGATATTTTTGATGAAATCCAAGAGCTTTCCGACCCTACAGAAACAGCAACACAACTGAAACATTCAAGGCCTAGAAAGGGAGTAAGGACATAGTTAAAATAGTCCATGTGACATCAGTGGTTCAACCGTAATGTTATGAAGCAACGAGAATACTTTTTGTGTACAGCGAGAACAAAAATAACAACTATGTATTCTCGTAACTTCATACAGTTGAACCACTGATGTCACATGGACTATTTTAACAATGTCCTTACTACCTTTCTGGGACTTGAACGTGTCAGTTGCGTTGCTGCCTATGGAGGGTCAGAAATCTCTTGGATTTCATCACAAATATCTTTTTGTGTACCCAAATATGACCGAAGGTCTTACGGGTTTGGAACGAAATGAGGGTGAGTAATTTATGACAGAATTTTCATTTTTGGGTGAACTATCCCTTTAAATAGTTAACTACACTACAAGCTACAAATAGTAGGTATCTACACTGAATTTATATTTTAGACATTTTTTATATAATATTTACATAATTTCTATTTTCATCAGAGCATTATTTCTCTGACTCAAAATGATGAATGGTTGAACAAATCTTAATTAACAGCATTAAACTTGAACCAATAAAGTTTCTCAAGATATAAAATAAATAAAATTTAGATTCAAGACTTGAATCACTGAATCAATTATTTTTGACTGAAAAAACACTAAATTGACAGAGGAACATTCTAGCAGCACATGTTTACTGCATCATCCCGCTCAGCTGCAACATTTTCTTTAAAACAAAACCAGCACACAAAATGGACATCAATTATATTTTAGGGATCCCATGTTTGTTTCCTTTTTGCTTTCTCACATATTTTTTCCTTTTCAATTAAGCCTCAGTGCTGAATTTACAGTTGCCTGCTTTCTAACTTTCGCTTAAGCTTCTGTCAAACCCTTTCTTGGCCTCTTTTTTTTTTTTGAGTCCCCAAGTTGCCTATAAAGGCATGCGGGGGTTTGTGCAGACTTTCTGCTACTCTGAGGTCGTTTATCACATGTCAACAGCAGTAATGATTTTCTCTTCTTCTTTCTTCCACAGGCTGGTGCTGGGATTAGTGAGCAATTAGAACGAACTCTAAGCTTTCTCTATGGTCATAAAGTCTCCAGAGAGCCGGCAAACACAAGTGCACGAGCACACACAGAGAGCCTCAAATGCACACGCAAGACATTTCAAAAGCTTACACTTCCTTTGTCAGATTCTGAGGAGAAAGGAAAAAAAGTGTGTGAGAACTAAAATAGCAGGTTTCACAGTAACAGGGAGTCAGGCTGAGACTTGCTTGTGCGTGTATGTGTGTGTGGAGTTGCGCTTGGCTCGCTCTGTTGTCTGTCCAGGACTATTTCCAGCACCTGGTCCCTATTATATGCGGCCCTAAAACTTCAAGTGAAAGTTCAGCGCCAGAAAAGCAGGCCGCCTTTCTTGAGCCGCTTCATCTAAAGCCATTACCAAGGTCTGAATCAACTGAGACGTGCTAAAGCGGGAGAAAAGTTCATTATTTCAGTGTCAGCTTTGTATTCTGTGAAGAAATGTAATCTCAGTCCAACTACAGATCCAAAGTTCCTTCCCAACATTCAATTTACACACTATATTGACTTCGCAACAGTTCAGCTCAGGTGGAAAGGCTTACAGGTCCTATCTATTGGCACAGTATAATCTTTCAGCATATTTAAAGGTGAAAGGCATCATTTTTCTCTGTTAAAAAGCTTTCTTCTACCCCAGCTCAATATGTAGTGAAATATAAGTAGGCCAAATGAAACACATCAGATTACGGAAGTAAAACAGGCTTATGTTGAATTTACTCCACACTTATATTTCCCACTAGAGTCACTCAGTGCTAATTGCTAACAACTGATTAGCTTTGTTTCAGTCATTACAGATGAGCCATTAAAAATGTAGAAAGCATGATTAAGAGTTTGTCTAAATTAAGAATTGAATGACTTTAGAATGTCTTAATAGACAAAAAGGGTTTCTTTGAACTATTCGGCTCAGTTATATTGTTCAGAGGTTGCTGCTTCACAGCTCAGCTAAGTATCGCCTTTGTTTCTACCAAAAGTCGTTGGGAGACAAACAAAAGAAAATGAGAGAACTGCTGGCTTGGTCTACAGAGCTATAAAAACAACAGCAATGCTTGGGTTTTTTATTCTAAGAAGAATTTAACAAGAAATAATAAGAGTTCATACTGAGATTTCTAAAAAATAAAATTAAATTAAATAATCTGTAGGATAAAAGAGTTTAAAATAAAACTCTACTGGAGACTTCAGCTAAAGTCTATTTAATCTCACTGATGTCTAGAAGGATCACTGCGATAGTAGTTTTAAATAACATACAATGTATACAAATGCTTTAGGATATATTATCTGTGGCAGAAATAAACTCAACTGACATACTTCAAATAATTTTCATCACACGTTTGATCATTTTCTGCTAAAGGCATTTCATTATCTCTATCTATTTATTCAAATAAGAAAAATTATGCATCCTCTACACTCTGAGGTATTGCTAACATCAATATGCATTGAATTTATCTTAACTGAAATCCTGAGGCCTAGTCTGAACAGAAAAAGCTATACATGCCCAACTTCAATAAAAAGTGAATTAAACAGTGAACCAAACAGCTAGAGGCTAAATGCACTTAATGCTAAACCAAGCTAACTGTAATGTCCATATAGTCAAAAGTCAGACTCAGGACAACTACACAACTACATAACCTTCTAAACTGTAATATTTCACAATATTAATGCTTTTACTGTATTTCTGATCAAATAAATGCAGCTTTGTTGAGAATAACAGACATCTCTTACAGACCCCAAATGGTTTAGTGTATATAGCACACTATACAAACAGGGTCTATAACACTGTTTGCTAACATACCCTTGAGACATGTCTATCACTAATACTTTACAAATATAAACTTTGAACTTTAGTGAGCAAAACAAGCAGGACCACGGTTATCGACAGAGTGACTCGATACACCATAACTTGTGCTTAATCAAGGAGTTATTGTGTCTGCTATGATTGATTGTCTCATTAACTGAACCATGTACTCCTTATAATTATCAAATGCTCAGGTAATTATTCCTGAATGCAGAAAACATAAAAAACATAATGGAGCACTGATTAGCAATTTCTACTCTGTCTCTCGATGCAGGTAATCATTGTACTTTCTATGGTCATTATATTCAAAATGCATGGCAAATGTAGATATTTAGACATTTTACACTCAGACAATTAATTTTCTAGATCTAAACAACACTGTCTATTTGCTCGAATAGAAGAATGGCTATAGAGAAAC
Organism: Tor tambroides; assembly: GCA_021397915.2. Lineage (NCBI taxonomy): Eukaryota > Metazoa > Chordata > Actinopteri > Cypriniformes > Cyprinidae > Tor > Tor tambroides. Next base: position 17,451 of record JAFVLL020043713.1, read on the forward strand.
AATATGGATGTGAATGTTGAAATGTTTGCATATATATATATACACACACATACACATACATATACACACACACACACATATATATACACGCTTTTTTCATTTATTTATTTTATTTTTTTGAAAAAAAGTATGGAAACATTACCCTTTTAAATGTTTTTAATGAAATCTCTAATATTTCTCTTAAATATAATTACAATTTAAAATAACTGTTTTCTATTTGAATATATTTTTAAACAATTTATTTCTGTGATGCAAAGCTGATTTTTTAGCATCATTACTCTAGTCTTCAGTGTCACATGATCTTTCTGAAATCATTCTGTGCTGTCTTTTCTATTTAGTTCTTTCATTTATTTATTATTTATTTATTATCATCAAATCTATATGCAATATGACAATATTGTTATCCTAGTGCTCTAAATACAATCCTAAATTGGGCACAATTGCATGTACAAAGGGGCTTAAAGTGTTTCCCGGACAGGATGGAGCATTTATTGTGATGCTGCACTCCGTAAAGGGGCTAACAGCAGCCTTAGACAGCCATGTCTGCTGGATCAGATTAATTTGGATCTGTAGTGCTGAGCAGTCCCCTTCACTCCTCTCTCTACTGCACAGAGCCTGTGTTAACACCTCTGATGAGTCACAGAGTGACAGAAGGAGAGTACAAAACCAGTGGGAGTCAGCTCCACATGAGAAGAACAGGCATGGGTGCAGACTGACAAACTGAATTCATGTCTCCTCTCACTCTAGATACAGTCCTGTGAGGAATACTGCACTGTATACTATAACTATACACTTCTTTGTGGAGGGAGTCCTATACTCCTGTACAGTGTTAAAGGAATACAAGGATCAGATCTGAATCATTTGTGGCATAATGTTGATTACCACACAATTCATTTCTATTTGTCCCTTCTTTTCTTTTAAAAAGGCACAAACCTGAGGCACTTACAACAGAAACCAATGTGAAATCAAAACCCACTTACTAACAATTTCTCTCTAAAGTTATCCAATTTTACAACTTCATTGCCATAACTCAACAACATAAATCCATACAGCCCTAAACGACTATAAAATTGATGATTTAAACAGTTTTACATTTTTATAACATTATAAAATGAATTATAATTAATGCAAACTAAATCAAACTCTAATCTTAAAAAAAATTATGCCACCCCTAGTAAAAAAAGTAATATATTTAACATACATTTAATTCATACTAAGTATAGCTCAAATCTATTAACATATTTACTGACATATCGCTAAAGACTTACTGGCATAAAAATTATAATTACACTTCATTTGGAGTACTACATGTGCACAAAGCACATTTCTTAATATTAAACCTAAAATGTGTTTTAATGTCACTATTGATGAGGACTGTACAGTCTTTGAACAATATTAGTCTTGATGCAAGATATTTAAAGTGTACCTGAAGTATACTTGCAATAGTTCCACTTTAGCACAATCATATACTGTATACTTCAGTATATCTTTAGTTGGCACTACTTCCACACAATTAAAGTGCATTAAGCACATAATTAGTTGTTCCAATTTAGCAGACTTTAAGTACACCAGTTTAGCATACTAAAAGTACATACCATGAAATAAATGTATTTTAAATACATTTTAATATATTTATTTTTTCACTACAACTGCTGTCAACTGAGATTAACTTGTTATGAATCCGGAATATTCCTTAAAGTGCATAGAACTGAACTCCAATATATCGTACTTTACTCTAGCATTGGGCACTATATTTTAGTGTGGAGTCCTATATGCCTATACTGTACTGTACTGCTATACAGACCACCATTTACTATAGGGACTTGCAATGAAGATGCCATGCTGGTACAGTAAGGTTTAAAGGCCAGGGGAACAATGAACAACTAAAGATTAAGTGTCATATGATGAAAGAGGTCTAAAACGGGAAGATTTGGCGTTAACCTTTTTAAAATTGGCCTTTCGACATGTGGGCCGGGGTGCATGGCTATATTCTATCTGTGTTTCCTTCCAAGGCTTAATAAATGGAACGGTTTAAAGACACTGAGCGGGAGTGTAAAGAGAACGCTAAAAGAATGCCACAGGCTCATGGAGAACATTTATTAGATTTCTGTGTCATTACAATTCAGGGCCCTTTTATGAGGGTGATGTTTGGCGGCTAAGACAGCAATGTTCCTATTCCATCTGCTGGGAAATAAAGCGCCGGATACTGTTCTGCCTCTCCATCCATCTCCCTCATCCCTCCTGTCTATCTCTTCATCCATGTTTCACTAATAGCACAAACAACACCTACACACTCCCCTGGAAAGTCCATACAAACACACTAATAGCTTCTGGTTCCTCATTTTGGCCGTCAGTCAAAAGAACACATTCTGAGTTTGTGCCATGAAAATTCTCAAACATGTCGATTCTGAAACTTCTTTCAGGCTGTTGCTTTCACACGCTTTCCCATGTGACTGGATTCGGGAAACCACATAATTCAATTTTAACATTCTTATTTTAAAGCTTAAATACAATAATAAGAAAACTTTTTGTAATACTGCTTATCGGCGCTGGGAAAGCATTAAAAGTGTAGATCTTTGAAACTGTTACTCAATTGGAAACTTGTTCAAACAGTCAAACTATTCTTTAGAAGCAGCAGTTATCTTCATCAAAGCTAAAAACAAAAAATAGCTAACTATACTGAAGCTATGTAAGAGGGCTATTTCTTTTTACTTATCTTCTTATGAAATTAGAATAATTCAATGAAAAAGAGCAACATTTATCTGGCATACAGTTGAAATAATTATATAAATTACAGCAAAAATGTGTTAATACACTTAAACTGAAAGTAAATATTGAAAGTAATTATATATATATATATATATATATATATATTTACTTATAACTTATAACTTATAACTATTTACTTTATTTACAGTAAAGATATTTATAATGATACAAAAGATTTCTATTTCAAATAAATGCTGTAATTTTGAACTTTCCATTCACCAAATAATTTTGAAAAAAAAAAATATATATATATATATATATCACGGATTGCACAAAAATATTAATCAGCACAACTGTTTTCAACATTGATAATAATAAAAAATGTTTCTTAAATAGCAAATAAGCATATCAGAATGATTTCTGAAGAATCATGTGACAATTCAAATGTGTAAATTGATCTTTACCATTAATAATTCACAATATTAAATATTGTTATTCCTATTATTATTTATAATAATAATAGTAATAATCCCAAACTTTTAAACAATGAATCCAAAGCATAACAGTGCTAAACAACAGTACTGAACTAGACATTTATTTTGTTACAAAAAAAAAAAAAAACACTATAAAAAATGTTGCACCGGGAGTTCCAGGAATACAACTGAGTCACTAAAATGAATCATCTTTTGAACCAATTCATTAAAATGAACCATCCAAATTAAATGACTCACTACAAGGAATTAAGCCAGGCATCCCAGGCAATTCGAGAGAATATTTGATTGGCAGCTTGTTACTAGAAATGTACATTATTAAAAAAAAATGAGTTGCTGTGACAGTACTAAAAAGTTAGTAATGTTACCACTTCTAGTAAGTTACTCCCCAATATTGCTGCTTTTAATTCACAAAACCAACCGCAATGTTGTGAAATGATTTTAAAGATCTGCTTCAGCGAACATCAAACTTTGACAGCAGTTTTAAAAGATTTTGGAGTGAAAGAAACCCATGAGGAGATTAGCACAAGGTCTTGCCTCATCTGTAGGCATCTCACGCACTTTACCAGTGAATGATGAAGTGCCTTGATATGGTACATAAGACATAACACCACTCTGTCAAACAAAGGGGAGATGCAGCCATTTCACACACCATGCATGTGTGCATGACGGGATGACACTGTACAGAAAAATCTGAACATTTCAGTACATCAAAGAAACATGAGACGTACACAAGAAGAAGAATAAAAAAGCAAGAGTCTCCGAATGGCCCATGAGAAAAACAAATGTTTCCCCTGCCCAGGTTGTAATATCCTCCATGGGTTTGTTTTTCCCACAAACACTCACGCAAGGCTACGACTGCGACTACACACCCATTTCGGGAGTTTTAATGATGCCGGTCAGACACAGACAGACAGCCAGTACGTGCAGCAGTAACATTACTGCTGTACAAATGCATCTGTGCGTTTCACACGTCCAAGCAGATTCAACTTTGCATTTGAACAAACCAATCAGACCATAGAGAAATGCTGACATCAAGAATATAGTCTTACTGTGACAGGTCTGACTATAAACAAGCCGACAGCTAGGTCACCCACCTGCAACAAATACATTTCATTTGCATCATTGCATTGTAAATCAATGTTTCAGGTTGGATACACGGTGTATCTGCACTTCAAAACAATTGAGACGTAGTTGTGCAAGATGCAAAACAAGCTTAACTTCTAAGACAAGGATGTCTAGCATATTATCTAGTATAACAATGGTTCTCAACCAGTAGCTTGCAAGGAAAAACATTGCTAAATGCAAAAAATATAAAGCAACGAACTGTATAATCGTGAATTTTTAGGACTGGAGAATAAATAGGCTTATCAGCTCTTACAATGAAAGAGAAAACACATCTCATGCGTATGTTTTGTTGTTGATGTCAGAGGTTGTGCATTTAAACAAAATACAGTATTTGGACACAAATTCATCTGTGACTAGACGCAAATCAGATTATAATATTATTATAATAATATTTGCCATATGTTTTGTTTTTGATGTCAAAAGTTGGGCATCCAATCAAAACTTATGGTCTTTTCGCACAAACTTATCTTTTACTGTAGACAATACAAACTGACAGTATTTGGACACAAATTCATCTGTTACTGTATAGAGGCAAGTCAGATAACATAATCTGTAACAGCGGTTCTCAGCTAATGGATTGCAGGGGAAAACAATACTAAAAGCAAATAATATGCAAATAACTATATAATAATGCATATTTAGGACTGAAAAATTACCAGCTTTTACAATGGAAGAGAAAACGTTTCCTATTATCATGAACATCAAAGGTTGTGCATCTCATCAAAATTTACAGTAAAATAAATATAAAATAACATATAATAATAATAACAATAATAAAATGCAACTAATAGTATAATTATGCATATTTAGGATTTAAACATAAACAGGCTCATCAACTCTTACAATGGAAGAAAAAAGCTTCTTATATGTTCTGTTGTTGACGTCAAAGTTTGTGCATCCACTCAAGATTTACATTATTTGGGCAATAATGAATCTGTAACTGTAGTTGCAAGTCAAATCATTATATTATCCAATCTATAACAGTAGTTCTCAACCAGTGGATTGCAGGAGAAAATACAATGCTAAAAACACTTTTTAATAAACTACACTCTTAAGTAAGAACCATCTCTTTCTTACCTTTTTATAATCTGAACAACCTTCTTTTGCCACAAAGAACCGTTTGTGAAAGAGAAAGGTTCTTCAGATGTTAAAGGTTCTTTATGGAACCATTTAGACAAAAAGGTTCTTCTATGGCATCGTGAAGCACCTTTATTTTTAAGAGTGTAACCGTATAATCGTGAATATTTAGAATAGGAAAATAAATAGGCTTATCAACTTTTCAATGAAAGAAAAACACTTTCTTTATGTTTTGTTGCTGGTGCTGTGCATCCAAGTAAACGTTACAGGATTTTGTCACAAATTCATCTGCTACTGTAGGCACAAGATACATGACCTGCCCTCATCCAAAAAGCATGATGAAAACTACACAATGTAAAAGAAAATACAACCCAGACAACAATAAATGTCTATGCCAAACATAATGTGCTTTGTGCTACAAATTATTGGCTGCCAAGAGCACCAAACTATCGTAATTCAAGAGACTTTTATACAATAAACAATTCTGCTACTGCTCTGGGTTGCCACTTCATGTCCAATGTAAAATCTGTGTGCTGATGTAAAACCACTAGAGAACTACTGCTATACAATATGGACCCAGACAGAGAAGGACAGCTTGTAAATTTGCAAACAGCATAAACTGCATCACAAAGTTTGAATTATTCTAAATCTTTCGAGTGCAAGAAAATTCACACATTACATTATTTAAAGAACGCAGAGGGAGATGAGAGAGGGGTGGGGAGGAATAGAGAGAGAGGTAGTGAAAGATGTTCGCTTGCACGTGTAACAGATGAGTCACATGGATCCTCGTCAAAATTTTATCAATTATTAATGCTATAACATTTTATCATCTCGGATCCCTCAAGTGTCTTTTACAGTGAGATTTTAGTACCAGTGCATTTTGATATCAGCACTGTTAGGCGTGGCTGCCAAAGCAAAGAATTTCACATCATGTGACTGTAGTCAGTTTCATTAAAACATCACACCTAAGCAAACTGAGGTTTACATGACTAAATAAAAATATGACACGCATCAGATTATCTCAGAACATGCCTCACTCTATAACCTACAAAATCAGATACCAGACTCCCATATGCATTTAATATACCACTAAATATGATATGCATCTGGTAATATTATTATCCAATCATGCATTCAGATCATCAATATCCTTTGTCCGTTACAGCTCTGAAACTAACATAGGTACGGGACAGAGCAAGGCTAACAGCACAGACTGTCCGTAATGAATGGAAATATACACTAAATAAGACAACACGTCAAAACAAAACATTCTCATATGGCTGCTTATATACATATGCATGCTCATATGTAAATAGATCTATGCATCAAGTATGCCAGAGATCAAATAACCTCAGGAGTCCAGCATATGTTGGTTGATTCCTGATCTAATGCACATATAGAGGTTTTTAGCTGACAGCTGGCTTAGTAGGTTTAGGTAATGCATATCATTGGGTGTAAAACATCGGGTGTGAAGTGCAACTAAATGAAGGCGGTTAAAAACATATATGACCGATTCTGAATATGGCTTAAAGTGACTAGTTGTTTTAAATGTAAAAGCACAAGATTAGACCACACAGACTCGTATGGAGTAGCACAGAGCACTGCATGTAATTCACAAAAATATACACGCTTCAGAAGCGTTTGAAATGGTTCGGGATACCTGTTCATTCCCGGCCCGTGTCCGGTGCCCATTCCCCCAGCAGGCGCTCCGTTGCTCGGCTTGTGGAGCTGTCCACCGCCCGCTGGTGCTGAAATGGAAGCCGGGGCTCCAGCCGCGGGGACAGCGCCTCCCGGTTGCCCCGGCTGGCCCTCTCCTTCGAGGCTCGCTTCATTCCCCATTAGTCCCTCTGAGTGAGGCGGAGGAGAAAGACGAGATCTGCTGACGAGCGTCCGATAGGGGTGTATTTAAAAAAAAAACTGGGAGAAAACTCAGCGCAGCTCCTCTTCCGCCATCATCACCTACAATCAAGCATCCTGAGCTGAGCGCGCACGCGTGCGCCCAGCGGAAGGGCTCGACCGAGCACGCGCAGAGCCGGGAGCGTGCAAGAGAACAGTGGCAGGGCGGAGGAGCGGCGTGAACGCGCTTGTGTCCTAGATCTACAGTCCCGTAGAACCAAGCCTTTGAAAAATGCATAGATTACTGGCGGCTTCTAATGATGAAAAAAAAAGTTACTCTCAATGGCATTTTTTCTTTTCTTTTCGTGGATAAGATCCCAACGTTTGGATTTTAAAGTGTTATAAGAATAAGCGTCTCTACACTGAATAAAACCAAATACTGAATTATATTAAATTGTAACATTTTTTATATAGCCTATATTAATAAAAAAAATAATAATAATTATTGAGCAAGCTAAATGTAACAGTTGCAAGAAAAAAACATAACCTCCACATATTTTTATATAATAAAATAATATATATATATATATATATATATATATATATATATATATATATTATA
>JAFVLL020043714.1:0-22277 GCA_021397915.2 Tor tambroides
GTTTCTGGAAGTATTCCTGGGCCCATTTAGTAATGTCAATGACAGAATCATGCCGAAGAGTGATGCAGTGTCGTCTGAGGGCCCGAAGACCACGGGCATCCAACAAAGGTCTTCGCTGTGTCCCTTACACACAGAGATTTCTCCAGTTTCTCTGAGTCTTTTGATGATGTTATGCACTGTAGATGATGAGATTTGCAAAGCCTTTGCAATTTGACATTGAGGAACGTTGTTTTTAAAGTATTTTTTACGCACTCTTTCAGAGATTTGGAGAGCCTCTGCCCATCTTTACTTCTGAGAGACTCTGCCTCTCTAAGACATCCCTTTTATAGCTAATCATGTTACACAGTGATGTCAGTTAACTTAATTAGTTGCTAGATGTTCTCTCAGCTGAATCTTATAAAAATTTCTTGCTTTTTCAACCCTTTGTTGCCCCTGTGCCAACTTTTTTGAGACCTGTAGCAGGCATCAAATTTGAAATGAGCTCATTTAGTGGATAAAAGTGTAAAATTTATCAGTTTAAATATTTATGTTCTCTGTGTTCTATCATGAATAAAATATTGGCTCATGTGATTTGAAAGTCTTTTAGTTTTCATTTTATTCAAATTTAAAAAACGTCCCAACATTTCCACAATTTGGGTTGTAGTTCATTAGGTTTGTACTGTAAATTTACTCAACTATTAAAGTGGGATTTTTTTTCTAATGAAAGAGTGAATTTCTTACCATATGCCCCATTCACACGGGGCGTTAGTGTGAACGCTTGACGGAGGGCGTGTCTGAAGCTTGGTGCTGACGTGACCGTCATAGTGACAACAGCCAATCACATTACTTTTCTGGTGTTGCATGAGAGGGATTGGCTTGCGACTGCACTAGGGTATTTGCATAAGGCTATCTGATTGGCTGACGCCTGCGTCGGCACTTGAAAAGTTTTCAACTTCTGCCACGAGCGACGCCAGTGAAGCGACGCGAAGGACCCACAATTCAGTTCGGCAACGCTTGACGTCACTCCATTCAAAGTAAACAAGAGGCGTTGACGCCGACGCCCCGTGTGAATGAGGCGTTAGTGATTTTAAAATAATTGAAGGAAACAAACTATTTATGGTTATTTATTGAATATAAAGATGCCTTATGGAAAAAGTCACATTTCAGCTTTATTGTTAAAAGCAAGTTTCCAAAAAATAAAAATAAAAAATAGAAAACAACTTTCCTTTTTTGCAAACAAAATAAATAAATGAATAATGCCATGTCAAAAGTAGAAAATAACCAGCATGGCTTGCAAACAAAATGCATTTTAAATACTGGCATGCAAAAAGTATAAAATAACTTGTCTCTTCTAAATGATTATCATTTTAAATAATGCAATGTGAAAAGTAGAAAAAAATAACTTGCATCTCCTGTAAACAAATGTTTTAAATAATGAATGTAAATAGAACACTGCTGATTAGGAGAAAGAACAGGACACCATCTCAGTGATCTTGTCCTGTCACGCTATATGCGTAAGTACTTACTCTAGGTTCTCACTGGCCATTCACATAAAACATGTCTTTGTGTCTAAAACCATGAGACTCAGCGCTCATGGCTTTTAAAAAAAGTGCAGCTTCTCCGCCACGTTGCCATCAAATACAAAAGTTGCCATGCAAACCTGCTGCTGTAAACCAGAGCCGGCTCTGCTGTAATCAAAAGCTCGTAACGCTTGCCCCGCCTCCGGGGTCTTCTGTTTTCAATCTACATTGAGCGTCGCTGCATGTAAAAGATTCAATTCTTTCTTTTAGCGCACCACTCACGTATGAGATGCTGCAAAAGACGCGAGCGCGACGCTCATATAGTACTGACTACACACGTGGTAGTATGGATTAAAAAACATCGGTTAGACGTTCTGAATTTCGGTTTCGATTTCTTTTTGATTAATCGTCCAGCCCTACTGGAACGCATGAGAAACTGAAACAGAGGACCTGCTCATTAAGAATATAATCTGTGCTGGGATGGAGAAGGTTTCTCATGCTGTTTACAGCACTGCAGCTCATCGTATGGATGACGCCATCATTGGCTCCTGCTTAAGACTCCTGCAAACTTCTCTTTTCGCACCCATGTGCCAACAAACCCCATTTATCCTGCTTCCTCTGAACTCTCCAAAAGCCATTATAATACAATTTCCCCAATCTGAAGTCATCAGCTCCTGTCATTCTGTCTGAGAGCTGTTTAAGCCTCAGCGAGTAGGACTCCTGAAAGCTCGCGCTATTACAATCACCTTTTCTCACGCTAAATTAAAGTGATATGAACTCCAGTCTGGAGAACAGGGCCAATGACACTAGCGTTTGATGAATGCAGTGATAATGTGCAATAAGTGGACTCAGCCGGCATGGAACGAGCTCGAGATGAGTCTGCTTCTCCGGTAATATCACAGAGAAGTCATTAAAGGTGTTTCCGAGCGGAGCGATCGCTTCTCTGTGTGTTCATGAAGCCCACCAGCAGCAGCCATGATTTCAGAGCAGTGTTTGATCCTAATAGCTCATTTACTTAACTTCAGAAAATGGACTTTCTCTGGCTGTTATTAGAAGTTATTTGAATGCGTTATTTACTGCGAATCCTATTACGCTGCAGACCTCAGGAAACGAGCGTCATCTCATGAAGAACATCAATCTGCATTTGTCAGTGTGAAGAAGATCCTATAGCTTCCTCCTTTGTGGACACTTGTATCTGTGGAGATATTTTCAAGAAAACAGAAGCTAGAGGTCAGCGTGAGTAGTCAACCCTCAGAAGACCACATCTGTGTTTTAGTGAAGTCCTGAAGGAGTGTGCATGTGGTTGAGGACAATGGCAGATGAGGAATCACCTGAAAGATTAATGATGTGGAGAACTTTCTGGGCAACGTCTCATGGGCCTCTACTCCTTTGACCCATGATGGGATGTTTTTAAAGAGAGCTTCACCCGGTCAGAGATCCTCACGTCCAGCACCGGCAGTTTCTGACCACCTGATCAGCTCAAACTCCTCTTGTCAGAAGTTTCTCTCACCTCAAGCAGGAGGCTGATGACCTCTGACCCCAGCGTGGGCATCTGGAAGCGTTCTGAAGCATGAGTCTGCGATTAAAGGGCTATAACTGTGATGGATCTTTCATTGTAATATCACTTTGAGATCTCTGTCCGTGATTGACCACACAGCCTTTACCCTAATAAACCTGCTCTAAGTCCTGTAAATGTTTGAGTCTGGATGAAGATCAGTGTTGAGAAGCGCTGATAATGTGAGACGGCGTATCTGTTCAGCAGATGCACTGCAGACAGCGCCAGGGTTTGGGTGGTCTGTGTCTCGTTAATCGATTACGCCGGTGTTAAAGGCAAAACATATTTTACGACTTGTTTTGTGATTTCAAGATTGATGGAGGGGTGGGCAAAGATAAATGGATATTTATTTTTGTTTTCATTTATCTCTGGATGTGGAGAGTCTTTGTCTTTAGTTTACAAATTAAACTGAACCTTGAGGTTGAAGGTTAGAATGAGGAGTCTGGTCAGATGGCAAGAAGAGGAGAACATCTGCGTTTCTGATCTGCCTCAGTACTTCTGTGACATCATTTTGATCAGTTGTTGGTATCTATGTAAAACATGATGAGTTCTGATTCAGTTTCTCTGTGAATCAGATGCCGCTGCTCATCGTGAAGACTCAGTAATTGAGGCTGGTTTCCTCCAGACTCTCGTCTCCTCACGCTGTAATTGCTCTGAGAGGTGTTGAAGCGTGTGTGAGCGTGCAGATGCGGTGATAGAGAGAGTCACGGCTGATGTTTGCAGACTCTCTCTCTCCTGTAGCCCGTTGCGTCCGCTAGACAAACAGCCTCACGGGCGATAATGTATTAGTAGTTAGTCATTATGTTTCTCAGTACTGTGTGATCTCACCTGTCCTTGTGCTGAACGCTGTTGATGTTTAAGCCCTGGTACTCTGCTTGATCACCTAACAGTCTTTTCTTTCTGATGTCTGTCAGTTATAACAGCCTGCCGTATCCTCAGCTTCTGCCACGATCCTGGTGGAGGAAATGATTTCTTCTGCTGTGTGGAGAGACTAAGAACTAAAGCAGTGTTCATCTGTAATGCAATGTGCCTGTCTTTCGTTTTATGTCTTTGTGTGTTGAAGACCGGGCAGAAGAGATTGACTGAACAACAACAAAGATAGTGTTTCCTCTCCCTTTTAAAACTTAAATTTATTCTGTCACTGTAACTATAAAATGTTAAATTGCATTTTGTGTTTTATTATAAAGTGTTACAGCCATGCCTTCAAAACCTGGAAGACTAATTTGCCTTAGATCCCGAGATTTTCCTACAGTATGTGTTTTCAATTCATGAGTAAATTAATGTCTGTGGTAGGGGTGTCTCTGACTAAGGGTTTTCATAGTCGAATCGGGATTTTCGAATCTTGCTGATAGTCGACTGATAGTCGAATCATATGTTTGGGGGCGGGGGGCAAAATACACTACCAAGAGTTAAGTCAGACACTCGACAGTCATAATTACTGATGTTAACACACACGGAAAAGAGACTAATGGACGCCTCGCAGATACAAACGGGGTAAATAATGTTTCATGTTTTGATTAAAAGATAGTTAACATTAAACGTCAGCGAAACACTAAGAATTCACAACATTTTTTTACAACAATGCTCTCATTATAACATTGTATATGATAGAAGTTATTAATGTTCTGCATTTCTGCACGCTGAAGATGACCAGTAGATTGAAGCATATGATAGCATGTTTTTAATCAATGGGATTTAACTCATTTATCGACTTATAGGCTATCTGCGCAAAATGCCCCGAATGCATGAATGTGTCTGCGTGGCTCTGAATGAACTCCTTTTGTGGACGCGTTCTTCACGCAAACAACGCGCAGAAACACGGCAACTAAGCTCTAAAAATGCACAGCGTTTTATTATAATAGTGTTCTCGTTATAATGTTATGTGTATATGACAGTCCCAGTCATAGTTATTAATATTCAGCATTGTTGTTTGTCTTGCTCGCGCTGTGTGCTGAAGAGATAATCACCGTAGTAGCTACTACAATGAAGCGCTTTACTGCAGAGTAACTCAACCAAATGCATCTTATACGAGACAAATAACATATACACGATATAAACCGGCTGAAATGTTTTGAAATCACTTGTACCCTATCTGATCGAAAAAATCCAGTCTTTCACTCTGTCTGTGTCAGTTTGAGTCTTGTTAAAGATTTAAATCCCTGCCGCCAAGATGCTTCTCTGTTGGTCACGGATTGTGGAAAGTGAAACTTAAATCTATAGGGGTGGTTGGATTTATTCACACATTAAAATGTTTATTTAAAGCTTCTTTCTTTTCAGATTCTTGTTTACAGCATTATCATAATAGGCTGTTATATTAACTTATTGGGAGAAAACCGGTAGTTCTATGTGAAATCAGACATTGAGAAGCCCCATATTGCCAAAATGGCATGACCCTAACACCCCGTGAATATTCGACTGTGAGATTGGTATCGAATCAGGCTCCTCCTATCGAAGCATCGAATCGTCCACTATTCGGGGTCACCCCTAGTCTGTGGTAAACATCACTTGGACAGTACAGTGTTAACTGCTCAAACTCAAACCCCAAACATTCTTATGTAGTTACTTATTACAAACATATGTTTTAAAAATAAATATAACTGCTTCAAAATTTGTGTTTTCAGTGTGGGTGTGTGTAATTTATGTTGAAAAAGCAAAACATCAAAGTTTCATCAGTTTGTATTTACCACAGACCGTATTATCGAATGAGTCTTCCAGACTTTGTCGTCACAGCTGTCTGTTTGCATTTTGTGCTTTGCTTTTTTTTTTCCTGGAATCAAACAATGTTTTTGTGTGCGCGCGTAGGGACATAATTTGTGCTGGTTTTCCTGATGCAAGTTGAGCCGTGTGTGTGTTTCTCTAACTGCAGTGAAACTGAGGTGAGGTTAATGTTTCACATGCGCTCATGGGAGCAGAGAGCGGCGCGGGATCAGGGTCCGTGAGGCAGAGATGGAGCAGGGGTAGTTTTGGCGCGCTCTCTCGCCTGACTGGCGGGATTTCCCGCTGTCTGACACACGCTCCGCTCACATGCCGCTCTGACTCATGCTGTTTGTGTCCTGAAACTTTCTTGTTTGTCCCGCGCCGGATCCCGCCACACGCCTTCCCGCCTCCTCCACTCTGATTCCGGCTGGATTAGAGTGTCTCCGCCTCTCGTCGACTGTCGCTGTCCGTCTCGTTAATCTGTTTGAAATGAGTCATTGTGTTTTGTCAAACGCTGACTCACACACGTCGACACTGTTGTATAATAAATGGCTGGTGGCTCATAACATTGGCTGTCACGCACCGCTCTGTTTTCTGCCTGAGCGAGAGCTGTAGTCTGTGGAACCGGTTCTAGGTGTGTCGTGTGTGTGTGGGGCGGGAGTTTGTTTCCCCCGGGGCATGAAACATGAGCAGGACGGGGAACCGTCTCTTCTACAGGAGATGTGTGTCATTAGTTCTGTGTTGAAATACTTTGTTTACCTGCCATAATGTGGACAGACTGCTTTAGGTGAGCTATTCCTAGGGTTCTCTAAGAAGAGTGATGCGTGTGTTGCTCATGAAGTGCCGTTTCTATGCCATCTGTTGACGAATGCAGGTTAATTTTCACACTCTAACTGTGTCTATACCGCCTAACTTAATAAAACAGGCTGTGTGACTGAGAAATGATTACTTCAAAATGTACGTCAGTATGCAGGTTCAAGGGACTTCCATACACCTCTTTTGCTGTTGTTCACATGCCAGTGATCTCCGTAGGCTGCTTTAAAACAGAGATCTGTTTGTGCTGAGGAGGTCAGTCATACCTGGACAATGATGTCTGTCAGCGGCTGGAATATGACGTGTTATGTCAACATTGATCGGCTGGTGACATCACAACAAATATAACATCGCAGACAGCAGTCAGGACACACACTGAGAGAGAGCCTCCAGAACACACTCAGACACTGATAAATATCTGCAAGAATATGAAACAATAAGACCGAGGTTGTTTTATAATGAATATAATCTCTTCTAAGGTGACACAGAGGAGTGACACATTGACAATATAACACCCTCAGGTTTCCAAAGCAGCAGATTTGACCCCTTGATTTGAGCAGCCCAACACATTAAACATGGACTCAGCCAATGGTGTGAGGTTGGGGGCGGGAGTATGTGTTGTTCTGGCCAATAGCAAACAGGAAGCGTGATCAGGAAATTTTTGCAGTTCACTTTAGTGACTCTAGTGGTGCTGAAATCACATTCCGCTTTGACACGCTCTGAAATTTCTCTCTTCTACATTTACTTGTCCAATTATTGAACTTGTCATCCGTCAGTTGTAACTGGAATAACTTGATGTGTGTTATCTCTGTCTCCGAGATACATAAACAGTCATGTCATAGTAATGTACTGAGCTGTTTATGCCCACTGACAGCACTGTCACTCACCTGAGTATGTGATCTTTCTAGAAATATAACCAAACCTGTCCATACAGAAGACATCTGCACTCTAGAAATGTCTTATAAGACTGTTTCTTAATGACAGCCGCTGAAGGCTAAATTTAACTTGATTAAATTGTCATCACATGGCTATTAGATGTAGTGTTGAAAATGAAGACAATCAGTGTTGTGTGTCTGTGATTAGCAGATGATGTTGATAGTTAATGTGATTCTCTTCACCTGTCGTTCATCTGATAGGGCACCTGTACATATGCGTATATATCGTGTATATATCATTCACAGGCTCATGAAACATCAAAACTAAATCTTTGAGGGACGTTGATTTAGCAGATCTTACACAGCTTCCAGCAGTTGTTTAGAAAGATAGAAATGACACTGATCACTCTGTGTTTACATGAGCGAGTGCGCTAGACGTCTTCACACATCAGCTGCTCCTGCCGTGTCCCAGCAAGTACAGCAAATGTGTGCCTGACAAAAACAGGACACAGATAAAGAATGGCTCATTAACTCTGTCTGTGGGCAGTAATAAAGCTTCCCTTTGAAAGCAGCAACTACTACTTCGCTTTCATTGATCAGTTTAGCCCAGAAGAGATTGTGCAATGCTGGAACTGACGTGATGGTCAGAGTGATAATGACTGCTGGACCTTCACTGAACCTATCAAGTGCACTGAGCTTTGTCCAAGAAAACTGTTTTTTTTTTTTTTTTCCTGATTTGTTTGAAAGGTTTGCTTTATCTTGGTGTGCCTCAAGGCTCTAGCATTGGACCCACTGTAGTTTGAGATTGAAGTTGGCTTTTCTTTGATTATTCTTTACTAGTGGTTGAGTTTGTTTGTATCCAGCAGGGTTGATGTGCTGCTGTGTCTGTCACGTCACAGACTGCGTTGTTGAGGAAATTCCTTTGAACTGTAGTTAGTGAGTTCAAAAACAAACAAACAAAAGTGCCTAGCCGCAATACAAGTTACTCACACACTGTAAGTAACTACATAGAACATTAAAGTTAACTGTGAGGGAGCTGTACCTCAATGTAATTTAAAGTTTATTTATTTAATTGGTTAGTTAGTAGATTACACACTAAACTAAACTATAACAGTGTAGCAAATTTGCTTAAAAGGGAATTGTATATAAATAATTACAATTAATTATGATTAATTACAATTATTTATATCGGCTGACAGTAATAACTGTCGCAGAATTAAATTGCCATCAACTAATCTGTTCGTCCAGCAAACATTAAGTTCATATCAACTCTAAGAAAGGATATTTTCTTGGCCACAGAAAATACTTTTCTAAGTATTAATGCATTAGAGCATGTAGCTAGGGTTAAAATCATAAAGAGACATGTAATTTGTGCACACAACTTTTATTAACTAAACGCTAACACACATAACTAATCTAAACAACAAATTTAATAAACATACACTCATATGCATACAAAGGGGAGCTAAAGTGGGTGAATGAAGCCGCTAGAGAAACCAGAGAATGCAGTTATGGAAAGAAATAGTTAACCACCTGATTAAAAACTAATCAAAGCTGCTTATAACGGGTCTATAACTTATACTAAATTTCTGTTTCGCTTTTAGTTAAAATGTACAATACTTGCTTTGCCTTGTGTGTCCGGGAGGCAGTCTTGGATGAAAGTTCTGATGGTTTGAAAGTTTACGTGTGTTGGAGTTCTTCAAGTTCTTCCGGGTTTAAGGGTGATGAGCCCAAAAGATGTTATTCTGGCTCGGTGGTATTGGGAGTTTCTTCCCAGGTAGAAAGGAAACAGCTAAGAAAGATCTTGCTGAGATCCGAGATCCTTGGTTGAATGGAAAGTCAAGGCCAAAGGCCTGGCGCAAAAACTAAGGGTCCAGAAGAGTCCTAGGCTCACATCCTCATCTTCTCAGAATCTAAAAGATCCGTGTAGGGATTGGGGGGCGTCACTTTACGTGGAGAGTTTATCTGCTTTGGGAGGTCACACCTCTGTGATGTCAAAGAGCCAATGACAGTCCTGAACTTATGGAGGAAAGTTTTTGCGGCTCTTGTTTCCATGCATGGTAATTTGCATAGGTAATTCGCCTGGTTAAATGCACAAACTACTAAAGATTCTTAGGATGCTTACATGTTGCATAAGCAAGTCGAGACATAAAATATACACTCTCAATTAAATCATCCGAAGACAATGGATAGAGACCAACATGATACAGTTAAAGTGATATTAACTAGTGATCTATTATAAGCATGCATAAACAGGATACAATACACAAGAACATATACAAGAAGAATAATAACATACACAATGACCTGAAGGATATGTGTGTCCATTCACAGAAAGGTTTTTCTATGAATTAATTAGAGAAGAGTCCATTTTTATGGTGTATTATGTGTCTTTCCTATGGAAAGTGTAGTGAGAGCGAGGACTCTCCACATGCCATTAGGTCGTAAAGTTTATCTGGCCTGGCAGAAGTCTCCTGGTTGCCATGGTAACCAGGGGCCTGGAGTCATTGACAGACATACCAGCACCCAGTATGTGTATTGGGTGGGGGGTCTGTGACCATTTGTTAAAGTAATAACTAATTGATTTGTTAAATCAAATGCAAAATTGTGTGTCTGATTGGTTCAAATGCTACAACAGTGAGTTTAAAACAGCGATGGGTGGTGATGCTGCTATCGTTGAAGCATGCGAGAGTATGACATGAGCCTGCAGGTGTATGTATGTGTAAAACTTCATCTCAGTACCTGCTCATCTTGAGCTCACTCGTGTGTGTTCATCCAGTAGAGCTTCTCTAGAGACATGGACAGATGAGACAGATGGATGAAGAGTGCAGTACGAGATGCTCAGGAGAGCGTCAGAGTCCAGTGAGAGCCCAGTGAAGAATGCAAAGTCACTGCTCAGTCGACTGACTTCCGCGCTGTCCATTTCACTGCCAACATCAGCCGCAGCAGAGCAGTCGCTCGAGAGATTTTCTGGATGCGTTTACTACAAGAAATGTCAACAGATGTTCAGAGGACAAATTTGTCTAAAGGTTTAAAAGTTTGTATAAAAGACATAAGATCAGTAAATTAAGGCAGCATAATGAATCAAAATAAACTGACATTTTGATTGCCCATCATCAAATCAATAAACCACAAGCCAAAATGAGTATATTTTCACAAGAAAAAAAAATTGCATAACATTCCATTACTCAATACTACTATTAATAATGATATGTTATTTAAGTGAACTATGTTCCAGAAAATAACTTTGTGGATGGGTATGGACTATTGGACCACATATGGATTGGAACCAACCTCCACTTTCAGATACGATGTGAATGAATGAGAGCTGGGTTATTTCCACTGACTTTTCTTGTGAGTTCATGCTAATAAATGTGAGTTTGGTTATTTAAGGAGAGACTGCTCCTTTTGGCAGTTTGAGATCTGAAAATGATTTCACTTGGAAACCAAAGGCATTTTTTTTTGTGAATGCTGAAAACATGGAACACTTCCCTATCCTCTGTTCTCTGCATAGTCTTATAATGACTCAATGGATTGCCGTCTCCACCTGTTTAAATTGTGTTGTTTGAATAGCAGGTATTTTCTGACAACAAAGTGTCTATGATTAAGTTAACATCTAAACTGCTGAATGAAATTACATGGAAAAAACCTTTAGAGCAAAATGCTGCTTATGTAAATGTGTGTAATTGGGCCACATCTCTTTTTATCTGTGCTGTAATGAGATGTTTGTGAATTGTATGAAAACAGAGGTTTCATGCAGGTTTATGTAGCTTAAAAAAAGCAGAGCTGATCTTCAGAAATGCAGTGCAGGGTCAGAGTTCACCAGCACTGTTTTCATAATGGTTTGCTCACAGTGTTATTGCACCATTAACTACAGCTGAGAGGAAGAGATCATTCAGGATGCTGTGACGTGCATCAGAATAAGAAACTAGTGCATCTGAAGCAATATGAAAATAACATTGTCACAGCATGCAGTGAATAACACATGTTGGTGCACAGGAGCAGATGAGACTCCTCACAGAGAGAGTGAAGTCTAAAGGCTGTTATTGAGGTCTTTCTTTCTTTTAGCATGTCGGAACAACGGTGAAACTCGATCCCATGTGTCACACATGCTTCATGAGCACAGGTGAGTAAACAGCAGTATGCAAAAGAAACAAACCGAGAACTGTGACACATGCTGTGACCTCCTTCACGGCCCTTTCATTCCCTGAGTGCAGAGGGACACGTTTGTGTTTCATCCTGAATAAAGCTGTGGAGCATGGCTTTCAGCTCAGTGACTGCGCTGAGAAAACAACACTTCTTTTGAGTCGTTTGCTTTATTCAGTTCATAGCTGCGTCACTTGAGCATTTAAAGACACTGAGTTTAGTGATTGTTCTCTGTATTGTAGCATGATGTGTTGACTCAGCATGCAGTTGCAGGTGGAATTCCCTGATTTTCCTTCTGCTTCATGGAATGGATATCACATGAAAACTCCAACACTCACTCACTGTGTGTGTTTGACTAGTTGGGACAGCATTTGGGGTAATTCTGTTGTTTTTCTGTTCTGTTGTAATTCAAGGGTTTTTATGTAGTATCAAGAAAACGGCATTTCTTAGTATTTGAGACAAAAGGTTTTGTAAACTGGAAGATTTTTTACAGTGTGAAAATTCCGGGCCGAGAACAGTTCCTAACCACGACGTGTCGAGCTCAAGTGGAAACATAACTGGAACTGTTCCTTACCGTTTGGCCCAACCGTGGAAAAGCGGCTTTGGGGATTGAATGAGAGTCAGTGTGAGCACACCTTTAGAGTTTGTTTTGTCTCATGAACTAAAAACACAAACTTACTGCTGGCAGATATTTTATTTTATGAATGCCTCAGTCTGGATTCCAATTGAAGTTGAGTAATTTAGCATGTAAAAGTGCATAGGAAACTCCAGTTAGCCTCAAAGTGATCCATCAAAAGGCCAGATCTCGCTTGAACTCTCCCCGTCATCTTTACATGATTTAATTAAGGTCTCACCCTGCTCCTCCGTGAGTCACTGTTAGCATTTCTTTTCCAGTATAAAAGTTCCTGTGGCCTTTGGACTTGAGGTCTAATTGCTGTAAAGTTCAATGATAAACCAAATTGACATTTCATTTAATTTCATACTGTGAGGCCTCGCCGTCCCGCGGCTCCCCGGGGACCTGTATCAGTTTCTCTGGTCCCCACGTTCGGCTCCTGCCGCGGGAAATGCGGGGTCACGTAGGAGCTCATCTCGTGCATTTAATTCACGTTATGGTGGGCCAGACGCGACCCTGCCGCATACAAATCAGGCAGCAGGTAGAGGTCTCCAGACTTTAGAAAGGACACACAGCTAATGACGTCCTGTGGGAGGATCTGCCCTTTGTGGACAGACGCGTCCTACACTCAGCTTCCTCTGGGTGTTTTCTTAAAAGTGTTCTTGCGCTCACTCCGACAGTGTTAGAGAGGAAATGTGCTGCGGTGGCAGAGAGAATTATCAAACACGGAGCACAGGAGATTCAACTGCACCCACCCCTGGGAAATATCCTGCCATAATTGAAAGCCAGGCTATGCTGAAGATGAATTTAATGATTTCATATTTACAGACAGGCTTTGCTTTTTATTCCATTTGCATTTATTCCATCATGCCTGCAAATGTACGTTATATATAATTTCCCTCTGTGCGTGTGATTTGTTATGGGTCCACGGGTCAGTCGATTCTGTATGATTGGAAAGGTTGCAAAGATCACCTAGAGAGCGGGTTTTGATTATTCTTCACACGTGGATTCCCTGCGTGTTTAAATCAAACAGACAGTGTTTAGTGGGACTCTGTTATCTCTTGGGTGCTTTTAGGGAGCTGTTTGAATGTGGTTCCAGCTGTTTGTGTGTTTGTGGACGAGGTTCTGGTTTGTCTGGAGCTCATTTGCTGAAGGTGCTCGGGAGTCGATCTGGAGGTTCTGCTGTCTGTTCAGTTTTTGTTCCAGCGGTTTGTTTAAGCTCCCATGTGCTTCATGATGTCTCTGAAGCTGGACTTGAAAACCTCCTGCCTCTGAGGAATGAACTCAGATTCCCTGCTGTTGTTTTGGTGTTTACGGGCCGCTGGCACAGACCTTCAGCGCATCACAGCTTCATCGTTACCTCGGGCGGTGCAGGAGTGGATCTCTCTCGAGATGCTGGTTCTGGCCGTGTTTGCTCCTCTGAGGCCCGCAGAGGGTCTGACTCCTCCAGGTGGTGCAGTGGCCGTGCCAATAGTCTCTCACCTGCTCCATCAGCTCACCACCTGCAGGACTGGGCGTGCCAAGGTGTCTCTGGAAGTCATCCCTGTCTTCTGACCAGAGATCAGTCCTGTGCGTTCTCTTCTCCTGATGTATTAACACCAGAATGATGGTAAATCAGCATGAAATGGCACGTAAGCACCAGACACAGGCTGGTAGGACACATTACGTCTCCGCTCTTCTCCGTCCTGCAGCTCTCCACGCCCCGTGGCTCATCTGCGGCTGGGCCGACCCGTCTCTGTTGGCAGGCCATCTGCTGGGCCAACTGTGCTGAGCCAGGACTGATTGAGCGTCGCTGGGAGGCCTGTGCTTTTGGGTTTAGTTGTTCTGTAACTCTTGTGCTGTACAGAAAATTAATTACCTAATTTGGTGTTCCTGGTCAAAAACAACTGGCCTTTTAAAAATTGCTTGTAAATCTCTCATTGTTCTATATTATCACAAAATCTTGGAGTGAATATTTTTGTCAGCTTGTTTTCTTTCAACTATTGACAATTTTGGCAGTGTTCTCTCAAAAACTGAGATGCATAAGTTTAGATCATTGAGGCTTATGATCAAACAGTTTAAAAAGAAGAAATACAAAACCTGTGCTAATTGAAAGAAAACAAGTTGACGAAGATTGAATCCAATACGTGGTAATATAGCATAAGGAGAGATTTACATTGTTTGTTTGTAGGGAATACTACAAGTGTAACAAGATGGGGAAAAATCCCAGAAATTATCCAATTTTCCATTTGTGCTCATGAATATCTAGTTTACATAGTGCCTGAAATGTTCTTCCTCACTATATCAGGCCAACACCTGCATGACATTGATTCAGGACAGACTGGTCAAGCCAGTGATTATATTGATTCAGATTCACTGACTGGAGAGACGCTCAGTGAGCGGATGGGACGCTTCTGCTGGAGGTCTTGTCTGTTGTCTGCAGCTGTAGTGAGACAAGAATTTATTTATAAGTTACAAGTCTCACCTAGATGTCTCCATATGTCAAAGCAGAGACCTAAGTGATATCCAAAACCATTTATTTCTGTTATTATAAGGTAAATGGTTCCACACTTTCTATGCAGATGTCTAACTTTCCCTGTCATGCAGTAAAGCTTTTTAATCAGCGAGTGAGAACTCGTGCCTTTAAGGTGTGTTCAAATCTCACCCCCATTTTAAAGCATTGACATTAGAGCGTGAAGTTTGAGAGCGAGAGCCGTTTGAACCTGGATCTCTTTTCACGAGCCCTGGGGAGCTCATGAAGTCACGGAGGAATCGACTGTGGAGCACCTGCAGGGCAGAGAAGGAAGAAACAAGCACATGCCTGGTTTAAAGAGGAACGAGACACCGATGAGACTGCTGGATCTCCAGCGACGTGTTGATGAGCGTGAGTGACGAGAGGCGCTCCTTTGAGGATCGTTTCTCAGAGTGGCTTCACTTTTCAAGGCTCTGTGTGAATGTGTGAGAGCACTTGCACACTTTTAAATGTGTGTGTTGGTGTGTCAACGGCTTCTCTAACAATAGGTGCATGTGTGAGTGTATGTTTGGAGTGTGAAATCCATTTACGGAAAGACGATTGCTTTTCTCATGCATCAAATGATCCAAAAAGGCCTCCAGCAACAGGTGGTGTGTGTGTCAGTTACACAGCACCTCTGTGTGGAAACTGGATCTCCAGGGATGAATTTGACTCCAGCTTTGTGCACTCTTTAGAGTTAGCAGGCGTTCTACGGCTCCAGAACAGATCTCAGGAAAACTGCAGGAGCGTGTCGATCTGGTCTCTGTGGTCTGGAGCGATGCACCTTCATCTCAGTTCACCTGCGCTAGTGCTCAGAAGGCAGATCATCGGTAGTTTTGTAGTATAGATGATCTGCACTGAACGCTGGCATCATGGTGCACATTTCTGCTCAAGCTAACCCCACATACGTTATAGTCAAATCTAGATGTTTATTACTCCTGAATTAGGCTTTAAACGAGCACTGTGGCGTTGTGTAAGGAGAAACGGCCGGCTCAACACTCTTATGTTGAAGAACTAAGTGATTTGGCATCATTACATGCCCTCTGACTTCTCTTATACTTTCTTTTCTTATCTCTTCCCTTTGATTCGCCGTCAGCTGCTGCTCGTGTTTCAGTCCAGACATCATCTGTTTGGTTTGCTGTGCAGTCAGACCCTCACATTATCTTGTTTATCTTTTGTATTGATACTGAAGCCCAGAACTAATAAGAGCGCGTGTCATTAATGAGCAGCTCAGCTATCGATCCAGATGCATTAATGAAAGCTTCACTGTCCGCATCAGTATGACACAGCTATAGCTGGAAATGTCATGGATAATAAAGCTTTTGTTTGTTGTTTTCTGAACCAGAATCAGACCAGATTCAAAGCCTGCTTGAGCCTTCAGCCCTTAAATAACGTAAGATAATGATGAGGTAGTCTCACAATCGTTATTGCAGCTTGTCCATGGAGCTGTGATGTGTCTAAAAGAGAAGTCAGGTTTATTTATTTGTTAATGATGCACACATACATCACACGAGTCATTAGTGGACACTATATTTCAGCCTCATTCTGAGCTCTCTGTAACGTGATCATATAGGCACCTTCAGTTGAACAGATCCTCATGTTTGTGTGGAACAGCTTGAACGCTGAAGCTGAGGTGATGTTTGCCTGTGTCATATTCTGCTGCATTTTATTCACATTTTCATAAATTCCAGTAAAATATTAAATATCGAGACCGTTTGCATTTAGTCTCTGATAGTATTTCTTGTATTTTTGGAGTGAAGACCTTCCATTACTGCTAGTTGGAAGACACTGACACAGCTGACCTCAGATCATCTCATGATCCCGTTAGTCTCGCTGGGAACTGACAACAATGCTGTGTGTGTGAGTGTCTGTGTGAGTGTGTGTGTGTGTGTGTGAGTGTGTGTGTGTGTGTGAGTGTGTGTGTCTGTGTGAGTGTGTGTGTGTGTGTCTCTGTGTGTGTCTCTGTGTGTGTCTGTCTGTGTGTGAGTGTGTGTCTGTGTGAGTGTGTTTGTGTGTGTGTGTGTCTGTGTGTGAGTGTGTGTGTGTGTGTATGAGTGTCTGTGTGAGTGTGAGTGTGTGTGTCTGTGTGAGTGTCTGTGTGAGTGTGTGTGTGTGTATGAGTGTCTGTGTGAGTGTGTGTGTGTCTGTGTGAGTGTCTGTGTGAGTGTGTGTGTGAGTGTGTGTGTCTGTGTGAGTGTGTGTGTGTGTGTGTGTCTCTGTGTGTGTCTGTCTGTGTGTGTGTGTGTGTGTGTCTGTGTGAGTGTGTGTGTGTGTGTGTGTGTGAGTGTCTGTGTGAGTGTGTGTGTGTGTGTGTGAGTGTGTGTGTGTGAGTGTGTGTGTCTGTGTGAGTGTGTGTGTGTGTGTGTGTGTGTGGTGTGAGTGTGTGTGTGTGTCTGTGTGAGTGTGTGTGTGTGTGTCTCTGTGTGTGTCTGTCTGTGTGTGAGTGTGTCTGTGTGAGTGTGTTTGTGTGTGTGTGTCTGTGTGTGAGTGTGTGTGTGTGTGTATGAGTGTCTGTGTGAGTGTGTGTGTGTGTGAGTGTGTGTGTCTGTGTGAGTGTGTGTGTGTGTCTCTGTGTGTGTCTGTCTGTGTGTGTGTGAGTGTCTGTGTGAGTGTGTGTGTGAGTGTGTGTGTCTGTGTGAGTGTGTGTGTGTGTGTCTCTGTGTGTGTCTGTCTGTGTGTGTGTGTGTGAGTGTGTGTCTGTGTGAGTGTGTGTGTGTGTGTCTCTGTGTGTGTCTGTCTGTGTGTGTGTGTGTGAGTGTGTGTCTGTGTGAGTGTGTGTGTGTGTGTGTGTGTGTGTGTGTGTCTGTGAGTGTGTGTGTCTGTGTGAGAGTGTGTGAGTGTGTCTGTGTGTGTCTGTCTGTGTGTGTGTGTGTGTGTGTGTGTGTCTGTGAGTGTGTGTGTTCAGCTGGACTCCTGTCAGACGTGAGCTCAAACTGTCTTCTGAACTCTCTTTAGAGCTGAAATGTCGTGTTTTTGTAATTCTGATCAGAAGTTTGTCATCAGTCGTTTCTTCTGCACCTGTTCAAGCATCTCCAGATGAACCTGCTGATGTCTCTAAAGCCAGTCTGTCAGTGAAAGTCCTCTGCTGTTATTTATGGGTAGGTGGTGTGAATGAGCAGCTCGGACAGGGAGAGGCCCCTCGGGTCATGCTGGAGATCAGGTATTCTGATCAGAGCCAGTGTGGAAAAAGACAGCTTTGTCAGGCGTAATGAGAAATAAATCAGTGGTTTAATCTGAGAAATGCTCTGTATTGCTTTTTAATCAGGCCAGTGGCAGTCACGTATGTTGCTTCATCAGGAGAAACCGATCCAAATCGCTGACATTATGAAGAGGAGGAAAGAGTCTCATTGCTTAGGACTCGAATTAAGGATGGAGATTTTACTCTCGAACCCTCATGTGTTTAAAGCAGTGTCCTAATAGGAACTGTAGGGAGTGGTTTTCATGGCCGTGTTCATGTAGCATCAGTATGGTGTGTAGAGTCACTTTCACTCTGATCGGATTGTGTTGAACACGGTTCCTCTGAATGAAGTCGTACTGTACGCTCTCAGCCCAATCAGTGTTAACGCTCTGTACGCGCTCCAGTGCTCCTCAGCCTCCTCCATACAGCTCTTATTACATTCAAATAAAGAGATCCAGAGGACTCGATTTTCCACATGGCTGACCCGTCGCGGTCGCTTGCGGAGGGCGATGAGCTGTCCGGTCTAAAAGCGGTGATAGCGGGCGGGCGGTCGGCGGTCAGCTAATTGAAAGTATATATTACGATCCCGGCGTCCCACGGCCCCCAGAGCCGCTCTGCCCCCATCCTCCTCCTCCGGCTGGGCTAATGAAGCGTGCGGCAGCTCCAGTGAGACGCCCGGCTCCTGGGTTTTTGTGAAATGGTAAACTGATTGCTTTGAGCGGTTAATTATTTTGCGGGCTGATGGTGACCTCTGCACTGGAAATCCACAGAACATTTGAGCTGCTCGTCTGAGACGGATGTTTTCAACACACTGCTACCCTGAGAAACAGTTGTCTGAGATTTACCACACTTTTAATCTAAATGCTTTGGATTGACCTTTGGAAATACTTCAGAGCTATAGCTTTTAAGTGCGACAGACAGAGACGCGCATACAGATGCATCGTGGTTCGGTGAAGAGACTCGCTGTGTAGTTTGTTGCTTTTGATGAATTTTTGGAAAACAATCAGATGTCCTTGAAGGGGAAACTTCATTATTTCACATATTTGCCATGTTTTACATTTAGTCAGTGACCTTTGCATCCTCAAATGTTTTTAACCATCATTTAATTTTCATATCCTTCACACATCTTTCTGGAGAATACGGCCGTGAACACACACGTCTGCTGATCCACCTTCAGTGTTCAGGGCTGACGACAGGAGGGAAATATCAGAGTTATTGAGAGAGGAAATAAAGCAGCCATGAAGGTGTTTTCACATGCGCCGTCAGTGGAAGAGAAGACCATAGAGAACCAGAGGACACACCGGAGAAGAACAAGCACCATGAGCTAATAGGTTCATTCAGCAAAGCAGAATAAAAGCAACTCCAGGACATGAAGTTAAAGAGTTAATACACCTGAAAATCTCCTCCTTTACTCACCCTGATGATCTTACAGACCCATATGATTCTGTCCAGTATTGAACTGAGAGGCATCAGGGCTTCAAAGCCGCTGTGACGTCTACTGACTTACTGTATTTGAATATTTGGACAAACTGTGAGGTGATCAGCAAACCATTTTCATTCTGTTCTTCACACACTTCATATAGCGCACGAGAAACATGGCCTACTGTTGAGGGTTTTGTCTTTCAATGACCCTGTTCAGTTTCTTCTGCGTTCCACTGAAGGAAAACCAGAGAACGAGTAAATAATGACAGGATTTACACTTTTGAAGGAGACACTAAATGAAATCTGAAAGGTCTTCTAAAAGGACCTCAACATTCATGTTTTGTTTGTTGTTGTTTTGTTACCCAAATGGATGCGTTAGACAAATCAGGTTTATATTAGTTTACAAAACATTTTTTGAGTGCAGTTTATTTTACTGTACTGAGTTTTTTTTGTGCTTTTTTTGTTTTTGTTTTGTTTTTACTTACAACAAGTGGAAAAGTCTGCTAGTGTAAGACACAGTACCCTCAAACATTCAGAAAAACAAGTCTTAATAAATTATGCGGTGTTGCCTTTCGGGTTGAGGGTAAAATAAGACGTAGAAATGAGAGTAGAATATTTTAGCTTGCTCATTAAAAACATACAAACACTGTAATTCTGTGCGCTTCGGTTCACTGTTTTTTTTTTTTACTTTGAGAGCTGAAATACACTTTTACACGCTGCAGTTGAATTCTGTTCAGAAAGGAGTCCATATGCGTGTGCTTTACGTGTCTATAGTGAGCGACGGCTCTCACAGCACATGCAGTCTTGAGGGAAGCTTGGAAGAAGACTTCAGGCAGGAGGCCAACAAAAAGTCCATTAATCCAGCACCTGTGAAGGAGCCTGAAGAGCCCGAGCTCAATGGAGAAGTGCACTTGTCAAGAGGGTCATTTCTGCAGGGCTGCCTGTCATCTGTTCTGCTTCTATTATTCTTTAATGACGGCTGCTGGCCTGGATGCCTCAATTTTCCTCTCCTAACTCTCACACACTTTGATGCAGCTCTTTTGAGGGAATTTGCCGTCGCCTCGGCTGTGAGACTGAAAGCCAGCCGCTGTGAATTCAGCGCTGCTAAAACCCTACGCTTTCAGACGAGCTTTACGAAGATGTTTCTCATGTTGGAGATTTGAGATGAGAATATGACCCTGGGCTCAGTGACCGCAGGAGAGAAAGAACAAACACGAGACGTATGCGTTCCACGAAGTGTGTGAAAACCAGTGAAGGTCACTGTCCATGAGTGTAAAAGAGTGAAACCGCAGAAGTGAGGCCAGCAGGTAATGCGCACAGACAGCTCAATATGCTGCTTTAATTAGAAAGCCTGTCCGCCCCGCGAGAGAAACAGAATGCAGGGCTGTGGTAGAGAGCAGAGCTGCTTCACAAACCTTCAGAGCCAGAGCTGCTGGAGACTAGCAAAACCAGACTGAAGCTGTTTAAGAGCGGGATGATCTGTTATAAAGGACAATCAGATGCAGGTTTATCTAGCTTTTATCTTTTACGTAATCATCTTGAACTTCAATTAGCTTGTGTTGATCAATGCTAGGGTAATGCATTTGAGAGAGAGAGATTTAGGTGTGTGTTTGTCAGCTTGTACCGCGAGTCACTGTGAGAGGGAGCTGAGCTGAGCGACTGAGTTTGCAGCATGACTGGTTTAGGTTCAGGACGGGACGAGACGGGTCATGTGAACTCTTTTCTGCCCTTTCTCACTCTGATATCCAGTCTCCTGAAGCGTCCCGATCATCCATCCTCATCTCTGCTTCATTGCATGCCACTGATGGTGTAATCTAAACACGCATCTATTCAAATGTGCGTTTGAGATCAGGCCAGTGCGGTCCGGTCCAGTGTTTGACAGCTGTTGCTTCCACAGCAGATGCTTTTTATCACGTCGAGATGGAAGTGTAGGTTTGGAGCTGGTGTTTGTGCTCGTGTGTATGCAGACCAGCAGCACATCAATTAAAATAGAGAGAAAGAGCATCTAGCATGACTATCTAACAGTCTCTCTGAAGACGGCACATCAGCTCACTAGTATTCATTGATTCATTCATTGATTCATTGTTGGTAGTTCAGATTAATTTTCACTCAGTGGTTAACAATCAGTAAAACTCATTTGGGGACCAAAATGGCTCTTGAAAACAATTTTTTTTTTTTTTTTTTTGTACATTTGACCTTTATCTGTTTGTGTTTTTAACCTTAAAATAGCATTTACAGTGGACCTTCATTTGAATTAGCTCTAAATAGCTTTGCTTACAATGTGTGGAGTTAAAGTAAACAGACTGCTTCATGCTCAGCTCTTCTGCTGGAGGGCATTTTTAGAGTCACTTTATCCATTTTCAGTGTTTTCTTACAGCTGTTCATTGCTCCTAATGCTGGTTACCCCACAAACCCGTCCCTTCAGGCCAGCCATTCTTAAAGACTGCAGTCATTAATGGAGAATGAATGGTGTGTCACATGGCACATCTGTGCAGATCAAAGATTCAGGTTGAAGTATTGAATCAGGCCTGTGTTCCATTCCTCACTTTTTCTAAGTTATATGTTTAGTCCCAGAACCTCATGCCTACAGCGTTTTAAAGCATTGTAGTGAAGGCATACTCTAATTATGCTTACGTCTAACATCTTACTTCTGTTAAAAAGCAGTTCAGTCTGATTAAAATAGATCAATTAAATTAGGATGAGTGTTTGTATGTTTATGCTTATGAGAGTGTCAAGTTGTTAGATTGGAATCAGTTGAAATGCGCTTCACGTGAGCTTCACCGTCTGTGTGTTGCTCAGATAAAGTTCTGGTTCAGAGTTCATATAGAGAGAGTTCTGTCTGTGTTCATTGCATTAGTGTGTTTGTGGACACAGCTGCTTTTGACTTCTGTACGTGACGCTGGAGCTGAGTGTGCTGTACGGTGAGGTTTGTTATGGATGGATCTCTAGAGCGGCGCATGTGAAAGCCGTCAGTGTGTCTGTGTGTCT
>JAFVLL020043715.1:0-15053 GCA_021397915.2 Tor tambroides
AAGGTCGGACCAACTGCTTGTGTGCGTTGGTCCGCCCAGGAGAGGTCTCCCTGCTACCAAGCAGACTATCAGCCGGTGGATTGTCGAGACAATCACGGCCTGTTACGAGTCCTCTGGCCTCCCCTCGCCTTTGGGGGTCAAGGCACACTCCACTAGAGGTATGGCGGCCTCCAAGGCCTTCTCTGCAGGTGTCCCTGTATTGGACATCTGCAACGCTGCGGGTTGGTCCACCCCTTCCACTTTTGTCCAGTTTTACGGCCTAGACATCGGTTCAGTGCAATGATCAGCTCTAAAACCAGACTGATATTTCTCAAAAATATTATTCTCATTAACGACCTTCAACAATTGTTTGGCTACTGCCTTTTCTATAATTTTTGAAATAAAAGGTAGTTTAGAGATAGGTCTGTAATTATTTACAATTGTAGGATCTAGTGAGGGCTTCTTCAGGAGCGGTTGGACCGTAGCAATCTTTAACTCCTCCGGAAAACATCCAGAAATAAGAGAACTGCTCACTATAGACTGTAGAATAGGACCTATAGTTCCATCCACTTCTTTAAACAGTCTTACAGGAACCACATCATTAAAACAACTCTAAGGTTTCAACTGTTGCACAATCTCACAAATATCATGCTCTGATACAGGTAAAAATGAATCCAACAATACCTCCCTACAACCCAGATTATCCTCACATTGAACCAAAGGAGGGGTAATCGAAGCCCTTATATTTGCAAACTTGTCCACAAAAAATGACATGAAAGACCTACAATCAATAGAACTCAACATGATACTAGGCCGCAGGTTTGTCAAATCATTAATTATATTAAATAAAAACCTAGAAATGTGATGGTTGGTGTCAATTAAATTGGATAAATGGGCAAATCTCGCATCTTTAACTGTCTTGTTAAAAAACACCAATAAACCCTTCCAATGCTCAAAATAAACAGGAAATCTAGTTGATTTCCAAATTCGTTCTGCTTTCCGACATTTTCTCTTCAATATATGCATATCTTCATTTATCCATTGTACTTTATTTGCTAATGACCTTGTTTTTATTTGCACTGGGGCCAGTGAGTCTAATATTGAAGTACAAATATAATTAAAATCATTCAACTGATCAACTGTAGTTGCATCATATGTCCAACCACCCGTTAAAACAAAAATTTTCTGAAAATTTATGAACAACCTCAGCATTAATAGCACGAGATGAATAAGTAGCACTTGTCTTAAGTTTCTTCCTTTCTAACGCCAATTGAACATTAAAAACAATACTTTTATGATCTGATATTGCACTATCCTCAGTCATAAAATTATTAGGTGCCAATCCAAGAGTAAAAACCAAATCCAATGTATGACCATGACTATGTGTAGAACTTGACACGTTGTACTAAATTGAAATATTGAGTAATATTTAAAAATTCAACAGCTGCATAATTACTCACCTTATCAACATGATAATTGAAATCTCCAACAATAATCATCTTGTTGTAACTTAAAACTAAATCAGAAAGCATTTCAGAAAATTCATGTTTAAAATGAGAATTAAAATTCGGGGGACGATTGATCACACAACAAAGTATAGGTTCTTTCCTCAATATCTTAAACTGCAGAACTTCAAAAGAAGAAAAAACTGAAACAGTTTGCTCAGAACATTTAAAACACTCTTTAAAAACAACAGCAATGCCACCACCCCGACCACTAGGCCTCGGCTTACTAAAATACTTATAATTTTGAGGACACAACTCATGAAATTGAGTATGCTCTTCATTCTTTAACCAAGTTTCTGTCAAAAACAAAAAAATCTAAATCAAGAGATGTAATAAAATTATTCAAAATAAATGTCTTATTAGACAGTGATCTCACATTTAACAAAGCCATCTTAGCAGTCACTGCTGGTGAGATATTAGTAGCAAAAAGCTTAATCTGTATAAGGTTATTATGATTAACTGAAGTATTTTTTACTAACTACTTGCCTATTATAGTTCACAAAACACAGAATGAAATCATTTAATACACCTTTAATACACATCTTTCCTGGAAGAGACACCCACTTCAAAGGATTTATCAGAACATAATTTCAAAGACTGAACTATAAGTCATTCATTCCTCATCTTCCTTCTAATATTATCAGATAATATACAAACACCAGTCTTATTCAGATTGAGACCATCTGCACAATAAAAACGTGGTCCCAAAATAAGTCCCAGCTCATCCCGAATTCAGCGTTCACTGATGGGCACCATCTCAATAGCCAATCATTTAATGCTGAGAGCCTATTGAAAATTTCACGGCTCATCCTGAGCATTAGTACAGGACCTGAAACAACAATCCTTGCATCACAAGCGAAAGCTCGAATGGAATCCACCAAAGAAACAAAGTCTCTCTTGAGAATTTCTGATTTTCTTTGATAAATATCATTCACTCCAACGTGAAGAACCACAGTAGTGAGATTCTTATGTTTCAACAACACTGAGGGCACTTTCTTTGTCACATCAGCAACTTGAGCTCCAGGAAAGCAGTACACATGAGGTTTACCATGTGGCAGAGCAACCTTCAAATGTTTTATTAACGAGTCTCCAATAACAACAATATCTCCGGGCACAATAAAATCATTGTTCAATGAAGATAAACTAGTCGAGTTAGACGGCTGCATTGATAGACTCAAGCCTCTACTCACAGAACAATTGCACGCTACCATGCTTCCATGGCCAAAACTAAAGGCCAAAACAACAAGTCAAAAATTTTCTGAATTCTGTGGATTACTTTGGATTTATATGACGAATTGTGGAACAAATTATTTCATGGACTTTGTGGAAACTGGATGGATATATGCTTCGCTGCTTTACGATGAGTAATAGGATTTGAACGAAAGACGCTGAGCCGCCATGCTCTCAGTGCTTTGTTTGTTGAAGATTAATTAGTTTGTTTGAAGATTTGCAAGACAAGAATAAGAAAAAGGGGCATTTTTTATTGTTGAAAACAATTTAAGTTAAAATGGATGAAGGATCGGAAGGAAACA
The DNA here is from genome assembly GCA_021397915.2 of Tor tambroides. Taxonomy (NCBI): domain Eukaryota; kingdom Metazoa; phylum Chordata; class Actinopteri; order Cypriniformes; family Cyprinidae; genus Tor; species Tor tambroides. The sequence goes on from JAFVLL020043715.1 coordinate 3,017, forward strand.
AGGAGGAAAGGTTTTTTAAGTTGCTTGCTAAACGAAGAGGAAAGCTTGGAGCTCTTAAGCGGAAACAGAATGAAATCAATAACCTCATTGAAGCTGGTGAAAATAAGGAAACAGTAAATGTTCAAGTTGAAAAATTTTATTGTATCTTGGCAGAGTTTATGGATTTGCAAGATGCCGTTCAAAGCTTGTTAAAAGACCCAGATGAAAAGGAAGCATATCATTCTGACTGGTACGAACCTATGTTAATTCGTATTAGAGAATTTCTTAGCGAAATTACAAGCTGGATGAGTGCAAGTGACTATGAGAAGCAAGAAGAAAATTATGAGGGTTTAGCAGATGCTATTGGGCCAGATGATAGTGCGTCTAAAATAGACAAAAGGCACGATCAAGAAAAGGAGGCTGAACGTGTGGAAGATGCCGCTGATATGGACGTTGCATATGGTAAGACAGCAGAAGGAATCGTTGTTTCAAAGAATGTCACTGCTAAAGCATCTAGTAAGGCCTCTAGTAAGAGCAGCAAAACGTCCAGTGCATCAGTAGCTTGCTTGCAAGCTGAAGCAGAGCACGCTGTGCTTACGGTAATAGCAAAAGCTCTAGAACAAAAACATGCCCTGGACATGGAGGAAGCCCTGTTTTGAAGGCAAAGAAAGAAAAGCTTGCCTTGAATGCTGAACTGGACGCAGCTGATGTAAAAGTGAATATTCTCAAGTCTGCATCAATAACAAAAAAATTAAAGCAGTGTTTCAAAACAAGATTCGTCTGACACATTCGACTCGGAGTCTAGTACATACACTGATTATATCCTTCCTGCTGTTACACCTTTGGCCCAAACATTATCAAAATTGCCTTCAGTCAAAAGAGCAGCTCCTCACTATTCTGCAAAGCAAGTGATTAAAACTGAACCACAGGATGCTCAATCAAAAAATCATCAAATTGGTGGCTCCGCTAACCTGAAAGGCAGTGCTCTTGTAGCTGTCACGAGAAAACAAAATGAGATCACTGAGATGTTGGTCAGGCAACAACAGCTGTCTCTTCTTCCAGTAAGGGAGATTCCCATTTGATGGTAATCCACTCGAATACAGAGCATTCATAAAGGCCTTTGAGCAAATTATTGAAAGCAAAACAGATAATATGCAAGACAGATTGTATTATCTTGAACAATTTACTTCAGGACAACCTAAACGTCTTGTGCACAGTTGCATTCACATGGATCCTCAGACAGGTTACAACAAAGCAAAGAAACAGTTGGAATGGTATTTTGGAAATAATGTTAAAATAACATCTGCATTCATTGATAAAGCTCTAAACTGGCCTGTTATAAAAGCAGAAGACGGTCCTGCTTTGAGATCTTATGCACTTTTCTTGAGAGGCTGCTTCAATACCTTGCATGAAGTTCGTTGTTGTGAAGATTTGGAAATTGCAGCAAACATGAAGGTCATTGTGTCTAAATTGCATTTTAAATTACGTGACAAATGGAGATCTGTTGTCTGCAATATGCAAGAGGATGCCCAACAAAGGCCAAAGTTTAAGAATCTCCTTGAGTTCATTGAGAAACAAGCACGAGTCATGCTTGACCCTGTTTTTGGAGAAATGCAGTGTTTAGCAGATAACAGAAGAATTCCTAAAACAAAGCCGACTGCAAAACCCAATGTAAGAATGACTAGTAGGGGGAGCAGTTTTGCCACAGCAGTCAGTACAGGTTCTGAACAATTCAATACCAAAACTAAATTAAATGCCCAGGGAAGACCAATCAATGCCTCCTCAGCTGCTGCAAGGAATTTGTGTGCATTTTGTGGGAAAGATCATGCAATAGAGTTGTGTGACTTGTTTAAGCGGAAATCCAACAAAGAAAAGGTGGAGTTTCTGAAAGCCAGCGGAATGTGCTTTGGGTGCTTAGGAAAGGGGCACATGAGCAGCAATTGTCAAAGGCATTTGATATGTCAGGTTTGTAATACCAATCATCCTAAAGTACTTCATATTGATAGAAAGGAAGATCAAGAGAAATCAAACAAATCAAAAGTTGGTCAAATTGAATCAAAAGAATCATCACTGTCTAGTGCCCTACTTTCCAAGGATGCTGGAAGCCATACTGGGGCCGGCACAAAAGATTGTGCACTCGCTATAATTCCAGTGAAAGTAAAGTTTAAAAAAACAAAACTGTACAGACTTAGGCCTTTCTCAACCCAGGGAGCTCGGAAACATTTTGCACTGATCAACTGATGAAAGAAATGAATGCTCCAGGGTAAAAGATGGAATTTTGAAAACAATTGGTCAAGAAAAACTAGTTTCTAGTTACAAAATCTCTGGACTTGAAGTAGCTGCATTACAGGGAGATACTTACATTACCTGATGTGTACACTCAAAGCACAATCCCAGTCACCAAAGATAACATCCCCAAAGTGGAAGACGAATGCAGATTTAACTCCAATAAATTCTGGCTTTGGGTTACTTATTGGAGTAAATGCTCCAAAAGCCTTGGAGCCATGGAGAGTAATTAACAGTGAGGGTAGTGGACCGTACGCTGTAAAAACACTCCTTGGTCTCAACGTGGATGGTGATGTATGGCATATGCCAACAGTCCAAGTCAATCGAATATCCATTGGTAACTTGGAAGAGCTGACAATTAGACGGTATAACCAAGACTTTGTAGAACAGCAGTATGAAAATACTGAAATGTCTGTAAAAGATAAGCAGTTGATGGATATAATGTCATCTTCTGCCACACTAAAATATGAGCATTACTACTTGAAATTAACATTTAATGATGCCAAAGTGAGTGCCCAGTAACAAGCGCATAGCCCAGCAAAGAGCACAACACCTTCTGAAAAAGTTTTGAAAGAACCTGTCATTTTACAGTACAAAGAATACAATGATTTCATGGATGTGGTGCTCAAAAAAGGATATGCAGAGACCATACCTCAAAATGAGATAGAGGTAGAACTTGGAAAGGTGTGGTATCTACCACACCACTGAGTCTATCACCCTCGTAAAGGGAAGTTATGTGTGGTGTTTAATTGTGCAGCCACAGTTGGTGGAACATCTTTGAACAAGGAACTCTTGCAAGGCCCAGATCTGACTAACACACTCATAAGAGTGCTACTTCGATTCCGTCAAGGCCCTGTTGCTTTCATGTCAGAGTATGTTCCATCAGGTAAGAGTGGCAAAAGAGGATGTCAACTTTCTACGATTTCTATGGTAGCCTAATGGAAATATCAGTGCAGAGTTTGCAGAGTACAGAATGCTCGTACACATCTTGAAGACATCTGATGATAACCAGAAGGATTATCCAGTCGATTTTATAAGCACAATCAGGCAAAATTTCTATGCTGATGACTGCTTAAAATCTGTTAACACGGAGGAACAGGCAATGGCTCTATATTGACAACTAACCGAAGTATGCGCCAAAGGGGGTTTTAGACTCAATAAATGGATAAGCAATAACCTCACACTCTTATCTGCTATCCCTGAAGAGAACAGAGCTAAAGGCGTGAATCAACGTGACCTCAGTAGAGACCTACTGCCCATGGAAAGAGCCCTTAACGTTCAATGGAACATGTAAAGTGACACATTCAACTTCAGTACTGAAATCAAACCTCACTCTGTGACAAGGCGTGGCATACTGTCCATCGTTAGTTCTCTTTATGATCCCTTAGGCTTTGTAGCCCCAGTCTTTCTTCCCACCAAGCAAATTTTGCAGCAGTTATGCAAATTGAAGTTAGGATGGGATGAGACCATTCCACTGCACATGAGTCAATATTGGCAGAGATGGCTGGATGATTTGAGTCTACTGAACACTTATAGTGTAAACCAATGCTTCATTCCCAAAGGTTTTGGAGACTTAACACTGGCAGAGTTGCACCACTTCTGTGATGCCAGCAAAACTGGCTTTGGTGCTGTGTCTTACCTACGAATTTCGAACAGTAGTGGTGAACACAATACAACATTCGTCATGGGAAAAGCAAAAGTAGCACCTTTAAAGGTGGGGTATGTATTTTTTCAAAAACGCTTTAGAAATCTGAGTCCGTCCCAGTACCTAAACAAACTTGTTGCCAATCAGCAGTAAGGGGCGTGTCTACTCATGATCCAGACTCTGGAGGAGAGAGCGCTCAGTGCACATGATAATGGACATTAGCCGAACTGAGTGACGACAGAAAGATAGAGATGGCGGATAAAAAACAAAAGAGGATAACGTCTGTGGAACAAAAGAAGGCTTACACCGCACCACAACAGCTAAAGTCTGTCTACTCTGGACGCAACAAAGCGAATGTTGAAAATTATTTGAATTTTGTGTCAATATGTCATAAATAGAACAGTTTACTGTCGGGGGTTTGTTGTGTCGTGCCGCGGCACAGTTATTTACGGGCGTGACAACTGCATTCTGTAACCGAACTCACACCTGTAAATTTTCAGGACTCACAACCACATTCTCGGAACACACGCGCTGTGTGAACGGAACAGGACTGGACAACTAGTTGTCCGTCACGTCATACAGTGTGAGAGAGTCGTTCGGCTGCACAAAAGCGTGTCTTCATGTGTGTTTTCGGTAACTTACAGTGACGGAGAAATGAGCTGCGTGTCATCTGAAAGTTTTAGATCCAGTCAGTTTTCCACCGGAGCCGCTCCCGTCAGTTTTGTGTTCTGCACGCGATTCAAATGCTCCGCTCTCCACCCAAATATAAACGCTGCTATCGATTAATGAAGATTTGACGAAGAACTCGCGGCTCGATTGGACTCTTGTCGTGTCAGAAAGTGATAAGACTTTCAGTTTTAAGGACGTCGCCATCTTCGATTTTACTTTGGTCACTGTCACTATGGTTACTGGTAACGAATACGGGCTTGACTCCCGTTGCACGTTCATACAGACAGTATTCTAAACACAACTGTAAGCTGCTGTGTGAACGAGACATTTCGAGACTCACACCTGTAAAGAAAATGCGGTTGTCAATCCCAAAAACTGACAGTGTGAACGTAGCCTATAATGAGTTCTATAGTATTTTGCCACGCCACGCCGCTCGCGTCCGTTGTAGACACGGTGTTACGATAAGGCAAGAAGTAGGACCCATGCAAATATTGGATCAGCTTTCTAGCACTGGAGAGAACTCAAGTAGCGCAAAGGCCTACAATCGGATGCCGAGGTTGCTTTGCTTCTTCTCCATAGGTGAATAACATTGGTTTTGCTTTGTATCACAGAGCTAATCATTGCCTGGGTTGCGTACTTACGTGTGGGGCGGAGCTATCAAAATAGGGGCAAGACCCTTTTGGGGTAGGGGCGTGTTTGTTTTGGTGATTTCAAATATCAACATTGGCTACCAGAAATCACTTACTCCACCTTTAAAGGAAACAACTATACTGAGACCGGAGCTTGCTGCTGCCATCTTACCTGTGCATCTTGACAAATTACTGAAAACAGAGTTGCAACTTCAGTTAGACAAATCTGTATTTTTGATTGCACTTACTGGTAATTATAATAATTTCCGTCGGCTAAGAAGGAGCCTATATTTATTTGCATTGCTCACTTCCTGCACTTAAATGTGAACTGTAGTTTCGATTTTAACATTTGCCCTGCTATAGACTATTGGCTGTGCTAATTAGAAGGCGGCCACAGCGACTGTAGACTATTTAATCTGCTTGGTCACTGTCATAACTTGGGAAAGGCGATTAGTCAACAGAAGAGACGGACGGCAGCACGTGAGTATTTTGCTTAATACTTGTTTGATTTGCATTGCTCCCTTCCTGCACTTAAGTGCGAACTGTTGTTTCGGTTTGAGCAATTGCCCTGCTATAGGCTATTGGCTGTGCTAATTAGAAGGCAGCCACAGCTGTTTTCACTTTAGTGTCTTAGACTGAGTATTTATTTGATGTCTGTTCGCTGATGCAGAAGCCTCCTTGTGTCATGACCGACGAATGTAAAGACCAGCAACATTACTTGCGCGACTTCACCGAGCAACTACACTGGCAACGCACTTAAGTATTATTTTTTTATCTCCCCTTTACACACTCTCCTTTTCCGTTCTCTCATTTCCACCTTTATCATGTGTTTCCAAAACATACCGGTTGTCTCTCAACAATGCTCTAACATCACACACAGACGGCAACGCAATCTTGCTAACCTAACTTTACATCTTCTACTGCACCTCTTTCTTTCTCTGTGGGTCTCTGGAATTGTCAGTCAGCTGTCAACAAAGCAGACTTCATTTCTATACAATCCATTCCATTCAATCCAATCCATTCGTCAGGGATCAGTTCTTGCACCCCTCCTCTTCTCCATATACACTACATCACTGAGTCCCATCATACAGGCACATGGCTTCTACCATTGCTATGCTGATGACACACAGCTCTATTTCTCATTTCAACCAGGTGATCCAACAGTAGCTGCACAGATCTCAGGCTGCCTGGTGGACATCTCGGCATGGATCAACCTGGCAAAGACTGAGCTTCTTTTCTTCCCTGCCACTCCAACTCTACAGCACAATTTCACCATCCAGCAAGGTTCTTCTATAATTACCCCATCAACTTCGGTCAGAAATCTTGGAGTAATCTTTGATGACCAGCTGACCTTCAAAGACCACATTGCAAAGACTGCTCAATCTTGCAGGTTTGCATTGTACAACATCAGAAAGATCAGGCCCTTTCTAACGGAGAATGCTGCACAACTTCTTGTCCAGGCCCTTGTCATTTCTAGGCTGGGCTATTGCAATACACCTCTGGCTGGACTTCCATCAAGCACAATCAAACCTCTACAAATGATTCAGAATGCAGCAGCACGACTGGTCTTCACCGAGTCCAAAAGAGCCCATGTTACACCTTTCTTTTTCACCTTGCACTATCTACCGGTTGCGGCTTGCATCAAGTTCAAGACATTGATGCTTGCATATAGAACAACCACAGGCTCAGCACCCGCCTACTTCAACTCACTATTACGAATCTACATCCCCTCCAGAATTCGGAGAAATTCGCTAGTCGCTAGTGAGTGATGCCTCATGGTACCATCACAGAGAGGCTCAAAATCACTTTCCAGAACATTCTTGTTCACCATTCCTGGCTGGTGGAATGATCTTCCCACCCCTATCCAGAATGCTGAATCCCTAACAATTTTCAAGCGACAGCTGAAACCCATCTCTTTCGACGCTACTTGATTTCATCCTAAATTAAAGAAAAAAAACTGTCTTTCTCTTTATTTATTTCTTCCCTTTCTAGCTTCTACTTATTTGAACAGTGCCTGAAACTTGGTATTACGAGCACTTCCTGTGTCTGTTTGCCTCTTTAAGAAGAATCACTTTATGTACTCCCAATTGTAAGTCACTTTGGATAAAAGCATCTGCAAAATGACTAAATGTAATTGTACCTTTTGGTCAGACAGCACAACAGTTCTAAGTTACATCACAAACACTACAAGGAGATTCAAAACCTTTGTGGCAAACAGATTGTCAAAAAGAGTGTCATGCATCCAGTCTCTTTCAGCAACAACTAATTGGAGACACATTAGTTCCAAGTTGAATCCTGCGGATGCAGCTTCTCGAGGCATGAGGGTTGATGTCTTTCTAAAGTTTAAAATCTGGATTAATGGCCCTGATTTTCTTTACCAACCACAGTCCCAGTGACTGGGTACCATACCAGTAAGTGCCATCCAGGATGATGATCCAGAAGTGAGAAACGAGATTACTGCAAATACAATCATGATAAAACCAGATGAATGTCCCACCAGCAAACTCCTTAATTATTTTTCCAAATGGGCAAGCTAAAAATCCTCCCGCCAATGAGTGAATTACAAAGCTTAAACCTTGCCATATCAGGATTTTCTGTTGAGAATTTGACACAAGCAGAGAGAGCAATTGTGCACTTTGTTCAGAGACAGTTTTTTAAAGACGACATTACTGTACTAGCCAAAGGTAATGTGAAGAAATCAAGCCACTTGTACAAACTGGAGCCAGTGATTGTGGATGGATTGCTAAGAGTAGGTGGCAGCGACTATTTAAGCATTATTTAAGTGAACATAAGGCCAGGTGAGCAAAAAATGTCTGATCTTCCTGTTGACAGAATCTCTGCCGACCGTCCTCCTTTCACCTATACTGGAGTGGACTATTTTGGGCCAATCAAGGTCAAAAGAGGGCGGAACATCGTGAAGAGGTATGGTGACATTTTTAACTGTTTAACATGTCGTGCAGTCCATCTAGAGGTGGCCCATACCCTTAACATTGATTCTTGCATAAATGCAATTCGAAGATTCATATGTCGCAGAGGGCAAGTCAAAGAAATCAGGTCAGATAATGGAACTAACTTCGTTAGTAGTAATCGTGAATTGCATCAAGCTTTAAAAGAACTGAATCAAAATAAAATACAAAGCTCTCCTGCACAGGAAGGAATAACGTGGACTTTCAACCCGCCTCATGGAGCACATCAAGGTGGAGTCCGGGAGCGTTTGGTATAGGAGGTCAAAAGGGTGCTCTGTTCAGTTGTAAGACCGCAAGTACTGGATGATGAATCCTTGCTTATTGTGCTCTGGGAGGTGTAATCAGTCCTGTCCAATATCACCATCTTCAGATGACCCAAATGACCTTGAAGCACTTACCCCAAACCACATTCTTCAATTAAGATCCAACCCAGTTTTACCTCCAGGACTATTCAAAAGGGAGGATCTCTACATTCGTAGACGTTGAAGACAGGTCCAATGCATGGTGGGCCTGTTTTGGAAAAAATGGACAAGGGAGTATCTTGTGTTACGCAGCGACAAAAGTGGAGTAAAACATGTCAAAACTTGAATATAGGGGATTTAGTGCTTGTAATGAATGAAAATGCTCCCAGAAATGCATGGGACTTGGGACGTGTAACAAAAGCAATATCAGACTCCAAAGGATTTGTTCGTGTGTGTGTCAAGACGTACAAGTGAGCTGGATCGCCCAATTAACAAGCTATGCTTTCTGCTAGAAGGAACTTACTGTAGTTCTGATTCTTTTGAGTGGAAAACTTTGATTTTTAACTCCCATATACTGACTATACTCCTCACCTTCTCATAACCTACACTGTTCTGCTGAAGTATGCACACGCAACTTTCTACCTTTAAAGAAAAGGGGGAAAACCATATGGACATTATATTAATGATCTTTTGGAATAAAATGGTGAAACTGCAATGAACTCTATGTACTACATGTACTGGCTGTGGTTATGAACCATAAATAATGTCATGTATATTGATTGTAAAGGTTTGAACATGGCTACTTATGATATGTTACTGTAATTGATTGTAAGACAACAATTAGGTGCTGGTATATTGTAGCCATTTTAAGAAAAATACCCTTTTATTTTATATTGTTTATGGTTAAATATTATTTGTGTTTTGTTTTGTTCAATTTGTTAATTAAGAAAGAAAATTGTAAACATCATAAGGGTGTGGACAGCAGTACACTGGAAGAAAGGGAGTGGGTCAGACATAATTTTTGACCACTTCATACGTTTTTGTTTGTAGAATCCCTGTTTTGGAACAAGTTTCGTTTGGTATCATTTGTATCTTAATTTTTTGTTGGTCAATTATCTACCTAAATAAACAAGAAGAAGGAATAAATGTTTCGTGGAATGAAGTGCGTTCAAGACAAAGCCCGCTACCATGCTTCCAAGGCCAAAACAAAAGACCAAAATAGCTAGGCCTCTGATTGCACCTTGGATTATTCCCTTTGCACCATCCAGCTGGAACTCATAGCCATCTCTGCTTACAGCAATAACAGGTATTTCAGCAGCTTTATCACAGGCTCTTTGTGCTTCTTGGATTGCTGCTTCCATCTCATCTTTTCCATATCTCAACCATAAATTGGACAGGACAATATTCCTAACCTCTTCCAATCTTGCTTCGCATTCATGGATTGTATTTTCTAAGTCAGATTGCTGCTGCTTACCAAGTTCAGCCTCTTCATCACTTGCCATGTCAGCTTCAGTGTCTGCTAGCAGGCCAGCTCTGTATTCATTGTTTGTCTCACCAACCTTTCTTGCCTCAGAAGTGAGCTTCTTGAGTTCCTCTTGTAGTTCACTCTTTGTTATGTTTTAGTCCTTTATTGAGGAAGTTTGCTTGCTTGGTGAATGCACTTTTAGCTAAAGCAACTTTCTTGCTTCAGCTGCTTCACTGTTTTCCCAAGAGCTTCCTGCGCCATTGCAAGATGATTTTGGATGATTCTCCTTCTGCGTCAACAGCTTCCTGAGACTTTTAGGCCTTTAATCCTCCTGTCTTCACTGCCACGCTGGTTATCAACTGTCAAGTTTATTAAGTTTTCCCATTCAGCTCTGCCCAAACTTGATAAATGGCATTTAAAGTTTGAACATACTCCTTGGCAGTCAAATGTGATGAAGCACCTTAAGTGCATCTTTTTATCAGTTAAATAATTGTACTATATTTTAGTTCAGTTCTATTTTGTTAATATTTTGAGGAGATTTTTGGTACTAAATAATATGTACAATAATTATGATCCATAAATTACCACTTAAAATATTACATTTTCTAATATGCTTATTATTTGGATTACAGTTAATATAGTATTTAGGGTTAAAATAGAGGAAACTTTTCTAAATTCCAGTGCAAAGAGACAAATTAGAGGCATTTCCTGGCCAGAAAAATATATGTATTGCCATGGTTTAATAAATAATGTTTAAAAAACACAAGGCAACCAACTGCATTCAGTGAAACTCTTTGTTGTATTCCTTGAATGGGTAGTCTTCATTGAAACTCATCCAACCTCCTACAGAGAGTAAAATACTGCACAAAAAACTAAAATTGTAAAAAAAATAAGACAACTGGCATCTGGTTATGGTAACTATTAATTTGTTTCTCATGTTATCTAACTCCAATTATAGTAGGCTATAACTGTCTAGTATCTAACTATGAACATTAACTATAACACGCTTCATAAATTACCACCAGTGGCCAGATTTCCGAGAGGTCAACTAATGTGTTAAAATGCTAAAAATAATAAATTAAAAATAAATAAATAAATGTAATTTTTTTCAACATTCTGGTGAGTGTGCTCCAAAACACTGAAATAAATGGACTTCAATGCTGGAACTATTGGTTGTTTGCAACAATTGGCTGCTCCATGACACACCTTACTTCATCATTCCTCTGTTCCTTTGAAAGGCTATAGCCTGATACACAGGGCAAATTGTTCAATTTTTTCAAATTTATGTTATCGTCAACAGGCAACCAGGTGAGACACAGGGCCCATGAACAATCTAAAGTATTCAGATAGAAATTTGTTAACTATTTTCAATGGGAAAGTGCCTAAGTATTGCTCAAAAAAGTTGCCTTGTGTATCATCACCTTATATGGGAGTGTTGCAACTCAGTTTCTCAAAGGCTCACTTCAACAGATGGCTCTATTGCTTAGTTATGTGCATTCTTTTACCATTTAAACTGCCCTGTCAATCATTCTGTCACAGTTAACATCATTCATATTTTGTTTATTTTAATTTCCTACCGTATTGGAGATTGGATTGATCTGCCAGTAGCAGGTCTTTCATGCCTTGAATCCTCCTCATGTGTTTGCATAATGATGCATTTTAAAGTTAATGATCAAACTTGTCTTTATAAAAGTTCACAAAGTGGCTGCATATTAAATGTAACGCAAATAACATTACATAAATATTTTTTCATCAGGCTAGATACATCATGTGATGTACAAAGTGGTGGGGATGACAAATTTGGACCTGATAAAAAGTTTACCAAATAAAAAACTGTAGTTGGTGACAAAGATTTTGAAGCGTGTCACATCTGTGAACATTTATACAGCACACTTATAACAAACTTAGAGCAAAAACACTTGAAGTCAAATGATCAGATGGCAGTCAATCACTTTAAATCCAACACACATTGTGAAAGGCATTCAGTGCCACTCAAGACACAGAATAAATAACTATATAATTAAAACTTGACCTTCATACATCTATCCATAGTAGTGATCATGCCAGGACAATGTACTAAAGTCATCTATTCAGCAGTTTATCTTTATTTGAAACTCAAAAAAAAAAAAAAAAAAAAAAAAAAAATCTGAACAAAA
>JAFVLL020043716.1:0-22303 GCA_021397915.2 Tor tambroides
AAATGATACATTTTCTCAGTTTAAACATTTGATATGTCATCTATGTTGTATTCTGAATAAAATATTGAAATTTGAAACTTCCACATCATTGCATTGTTTTTATTCACAATTTGTACAGTGTCCCAACTTTTTTGGAATCGGGTTTGTAATTAGTAAATGTTGGAATAAGTATTTTTCAACTAAGTATTTTCATTGTTAGTTTAGTTAACTACATTAGTTAACATAATGTTAACAAATGGAACCTTATTGTAAATTGTTTCCAAAAACTATTAAAATTACATTACATTATAAAATCTTGGAATATAAAAACATGTTGATAAAAATAAAATATTTATTATTTTTCACATAGAAGAAAAATCTTAACTGTGCAACATATAATGCAATTATTTATTTGATGCACTAATTAATTCATACTATACTGTACATTATTTAAAAAAAGGTGAACATAATTTTCCATAGTTAGCCAGGAAATGAGGAACAGACAATTATTTGTTATTTTTATTTTAATTAATGAAAATCTGTCATCTGCTGCTGTTTATATTTCATAATCAAATATTATTTATCTGTCTCTTATAATATTAATGTTTTTAGTGAAGCAGCTACTGTAAATGGTTTGTTAGGAAGAAAAAACAATTATTAACTGCATAATTGTTTATTAGCATGAACAACAGTTATTTCTCTGACAAGATATGGAACCAAATGTTGTTGCGTTTTTTTGTAACAAATGTAACATATGTATACTTAGACTACTATACCACTTGCATATTTTTTCATTCAACATATCCTTAAAACAAAAACAACATTTTAAAGTGCCAACAGTCACTAATTTTTAGAGAGCTTTACACAACAGATGTACTGACATGCAGCATGGGTTAAAAGCGTGCAATAGCTTTCCCATAAACACATTATAATGGAGAAAAATACAGCTGAAACTTGACTAAGCCTTATGCACGCAGAGAGCAATTGAAGAAAGGTGTTGAATTGATTTTCTACCTCCTGAATAAGCACATGACCAAATGGTGCTAACAACATCTCAACAGCTGCTTGGCAGAGCTGCAAAATGTCACTTGTAAGCATTCAATCGACAGCATGTTTAAATGCTCAAAAGCTACCTACACCTTAAATTATTTTTATTTCTCAAAATTGAATAATGAATAAAATCAAATTTTGTTATTCACCTACCATGAAGATGTAGCTATTTAAAAAGAAAATGGTTTAAACAATACAATACATTTTACTGAGTGGCTGTTTTATAACTGATTTCACAACACAAATTTCTATTCAATTACATGACTCACAATTACTGGTAGACAACAGTCTCTTTCTTCAACGTGGCACTTCACTGCAAACAATATGACGCATGATGTTGGACTCAGCTGGGCAGTCAGTGGACAATGATCCAAACTGTGAAACCCAAGCTGACCAGATGCCTCCTTTGACTCTTTGGGTTAACAATGCATGTCCATCACATGAACCATTAGTTATAACCACACTGACAGTAAATGTCAGTGCAACTATTTTGCAAATGCTCTTCAAAACTGCTAGATTTGAAACGAAATGCTGAAATATTAAACAGTGCAACAATGGTACAACTACACCACAAGAGGGATTTCATGTGTTCTTTACAAGCAGGGGAACTGTTTAGCATGTACAGGCAAAATATGCAGGTTAACATAAATGCTGAACAACAGGACTAACCTTTAGAGTGGAAGCCTGCAGCTTGTGAGCTAACAGGAAGCTTCTTCACGGCAGCAGAACGGTACACAATGTGAGAACGTCCACCATCCTCTTCCTCCTGCTCAATCACATGATGTCCCGTTTCCACTGGCTCAATGAAAAACTCCTCCTGCTCAGTTCTGATCATGCCTGCCTGTGAGAAAAAAAAGGTAAATACATTAAGCCAAACTTATACAAACATTACAATGCCATTCCACAGGATAAACAAGATGTTCTTCAAGCTAATAGCTGATATACTCCAGATATCTTGTGATAAATTGAGTGACAGAGAATAAAGGACCCATGTTAGGTGTTTGTTGGGTCGAATCCCTTGCTGATGACGAGAGGAAGACGTTTCCAGTCCTTCTTTCTGAAAGCAACTTAACTTGTCTACACTATTTCATTCCTTCCTCGAAAAAACAGGTCATTGAAAAGTGCAGAGACTACACATACAAGCCTAACACGTGCACAAAAGAGGCAATAAAAATAATTATGTATTAATTTAGTTAAACAGGCAATCAAAACCCTACAGGTGTACAGTTTTGTCCATATCTGTTAGAGCTACTGAATGAGTAGAGCTCAACTAAATAATATATCCATCTAAATAACAAAGTTTGGTATCAGGCTTTTGGCAAAGGGATGCTTTTTTTTTTTTTAAATACAGTACAAACAGCAATATTGTGAAATATTGTAACTGTTTTCTATTTAAATATATTTTAAAATGCAATTTATACCTGTGATGGCAAAGCTGAATTTTCAGCACCCATTACTCCAGTCTTCAGTGTCAAATGATGCTTCAGAAATCATTCTGACTTGCTGACTTTGTGCTCATGAAACATTCATTTATTATCAATACTGAAAACAGTTGTGCTGCATAATATTTTTGTGGAAAATTTGATATTTTTACATGACTCTTTAATGAATAGAAAGTTCAAAAGAACAACATTAATTTGAAATTAAAATGTGTAACAATAAACCACTTTACTGTTAAGGTGTCACAATTCTCTGGGAGCAAGGAGAACACAGGAGACGAGGAGAACAATTAACATTCCTTTAATAAGGATATCAGGAAACAAGGAGCACAGGGGTGAGAAACACGGAATGACGATAAATACCGGACAGGAAACAAGGGGCAGAACACGCTATAAATACACAACTTAATAAGAGGAAGACAAGACACACCTGGAATCAAATTAAACACGGCTGGGACTAAATGAACTGAAAGGGGACAGGAACAGGAAAACCCAAATATGGGCACAGAAACACTGGGAACGTGGAAACACAAGACACAGGGACAAAAGTCTGACATCACGCCCCCCTCCGGAAGGCGCGTCATCGCTCCGTACAACATCCAACGGGGAGAGGCCTCCAGAGACCAGGAGACATGACAGACGGGCTCCAGGGCAGCACCCGTTCCAGAACCCATGCTGGAGCAGGGAGCTCGGGAGGCCATGGCAGGTCAGGTGACTCGGGAGGCCATGGCGGAGGAGGGAGCTTGGGCGGCCATGGCGGGTCAGAAAACTCGGGAGGCCATGGCCGTGCAGGGAGCTCAGGAGACCATGGCGGAGCAAGGAGCTTCGGCGGCCATGGCGGTGCAGGGAACTCAAGAGGCCATGAGCTTAACGAGGGATCAGGAGCCCTCACTGGGCTTAACGGGGGATCAGGAGCCCTCACTGAGCTTAACTCAGGAACAGAAGCCCTCCGTGGGCTAAACTCGGGAACAGGAGCCCTCCGTGGGCTAAACTCAGGAACTGGAGTCCTCACTGGGCTTAACTCGGGAACAGGAGCCCTCCGTGGGCTAAACTCGGGAACTAGGAACTGGCACTGGAGGGTGCTCTGGAGGAGCAGGCACTGCCAAGCGCTTTCGAGGAGCAGACACTGGAGCGTGTGCTGGGCTGGAGTGAGCCGTGGACGTGGGGTTGGCTTTCCCCGCGGTCGGCGGACATGAGGGAGCCGCGGACGGTGGCGGGCCTGAGAGAGCCGCGGACGGCAGACTTGAGAGAGCCGCGGACGGCGGACTTGATTTCCCCGCAGATGGCGGCTGGCTTGAGGGAGCCGCGGACGGCGGACTTGATTTCCCCGCAGACGGCGGCTGGCTTGAGGGAGCCGCGAACGGCGGCCCGGATTTCCCCGTGGACGGCGGGCTTGAGAGAGCCGTGGACGGCGGCGGGCCGGTTCTGGCTCGGGGCAGGACACTCTCCAGACACTGGAGGATCCCCTCCCTCCAGCATAGTCCCTTGGTGTCTGGGAGGTCCACGGGACAATGGGAATTGGCCCCATGCCAGAACAGCGAGAGGATGGTGGCGTCATCAAATGCCGTCGCCGCGGCGAGCTCGCAGAACTCCCGCGAATACTCCACAAAAGGGATATTTCTGCAGGCAAGGGTGATGAAGCGAGTGGCGACTTCCATCGCCGCGGGGGAAAAACAGAACTAAACAAAAAACTTTTCAAAAACACGGAAAACAAAAGGGGGGGGGAAGGCGCCGCTCACTTTCTGCTTTTTTGGTCAGGTATTCTGTCACGTTTCTCTGGGAGCAAGGAGAACGCAGGAGACGAGGAGAACAATCAACATTCCTTTAATGAGGATATCAGGAAACAAGGAGCACAGGGGTGAGACAAACACGGAATGACGATAAATACCGGACAGGAAACAAGGGGCAGAACACACTATAAATACACAACTTAATAAGAGGAAGACAAGACACACCTGGAATCAAATTAAACACGGCTGGGACTAAATGAACTGAAAGGGGACAGGAACAGGAAAACCCAAATATGGGCATAGAAACACTGGGAACGTGGAAACACAAGACACAGGGACAAAAGTCTGACACAAGGTAGATCAAATTTATGAGTCTTTGCTGAATAAAAGTATTAATTTAGTAATAAAAAAAATCTTACTGACCCCAAACTTTTGTATACTGTATTTAAACAATGAGACTTCTGACATTTAAAAGAATTGACAAGAAAAAAAAAAAGTAAAGAAAATGAATCATGGTTAAAGGGAAATGAGCTGCACCAATGAAATCATTAGGCCACTCTGTTCTTCTGTGTGTTCAATCTTGATTCTAAATAATTTCACACCACAATTTCCATTTAAGCACCTTTTTATTCCTAATACGGGCCCCTGCACAATGCAGAACCCTCCTCTGGGCAAACTTTAACACATAGCACTGAGATCCTCTTTCCAGCTTTCAGACTCTAAAAGGTTTAGTGTACCCTTAGGCCCCGTTTCACCTGCGCTGAGACACATTACTCCCACAGATATCCACCCTAAGTCAGTCAAATCTCAATTTTATTTCCACACCTGATTTAGGATCAGTTCTTCTAACACCAGCTGCATCTTAAACACAAGGACATTTATAACAGGAGTGGCTCTGAATCAGCTGTGGCATATATGAGACAGAAACTGGATTTCAGAAGCACCCCAGAGAGTGATACGCCACAATGATTCCCAGAGGAGACAGATTGGCTGTCTCTGCTTATAGCTATAGTACCATTGCAGATGTGCATGGTGTGGACCACTGTGTGATTCTACAGGTAATAGTCGTTGGTTCGGCTGAGGCTTGCAGTCACCTGTCATTAAAAAATTAGTCCATTAAAACCCAGATTTTTCCCACAAATGTCTTAATTAAACATTTTCCCTCTTTCATAAGAACATATTATGGCATGCTGCAATTCTGGTATTTTTTTCATAATAAATGCAAGCACTTTAGTGACCATTGGGCACATATTTCATAAAAACTTTAGCAAAGTTTTGCCCAGTGCTCATTTAAGGTATATTACAGTATAACACCACATAAGACATTATTCAGCAATTTGTCTATAGCTTTTCCTAAAGTTGTCCACTTGAGTCTCATTTGGCTTTAAAACATGAGAATTATAAAAAAAAAATTATGTTCAGTATGTGCAAAAATAATTACCCTGCAGCAATTGATAAAATCCATAATCGATCATGAAATCTTTCAGTAGACAAAACACATATGAATAATTGAGAAGGTTACAGAGTGATGTGCTGAGGAAAAGCACAGGACTCAAGTAGTCCAAAACACGACAATGCTTAAGGTGCTTCAAACAAACAAACTTATATAGTTCATCAGTTGGCCTGTGAAGTGCATGTGCTGTTTACAGTGTTTGAAAAATGCCTTTCCCAGTGCATAATTCCTGTGAGTATCTCCATTCTGCGCAAAAGCTGGTCTTGATTGCAAGCGACTACTATTTTAAACTTCAGCAATTACAATATTTTGTGATAAAATGTTTGTATGTTGGACATTAAATTTAGGTTTATAAGGTTTACAAAGTTTTAGATTTAAATCTACATGTATCGCAAGTAACTAAAGTTACATAATCAGATTACTTTTTCGAGTAATTAGTAATGAATTACTTTTAAATTTACAACAAAATATCGCTGTTACTTTCTCAAATAAGTACAGCACTTCTTTCAGCCTGAGGCTCATTAATTTAACCTTTGGGTTTTTTGTTATTAAAAACAAATAAGCAACTTCAGCCCAGGTGAAAAAAGTAACGCAAAAGTAACGTAATGCATTACTTTCCATAAGTAATGCAATTAGTTGCTTTTTTATGGAGTAATGCAATATTGTAATGTATTACTTTTAAATGTAACTTTCCCCAACACTGCTTACAGGATAAAGAAATGACAGTAACTGTGATCAGAGGAATGAATGTATTCACCTCTTTCCAGATAACAGTAATTTTGTTTATTTAGTTATCTAAATGTCTGATTTAAAACTATGGACAAGCAGCTTTTAAGCAATTTACTATATTTTTATAGCCTTCAGTTTGAACATTTTAGAGGACAAGAATAGGCAGGACAAATAATAACATATTTTTTATAGAATAAAATAAAATATTATATTAAAATATTATTTATTTATTTATGAGTTAAAACAGCATTGAGTTTAATACTCTTTATGTGATGGTTTGATGGTAATTCATTCAGAAAATTGTTCATTCAGTTCTCATTTGCTGGTCTAGGCTGGAGTTACCCTACTACTCACTGCGATCAGATGCTGCTGTGCGACAGTTCTCCCTACCGCCACACAACACAAGTTGTAATCCCTTGATAGCTAATTGGCCAGTGTGCGTAAACCACCCAAGCATCAGTGGCTTAGGATAAGTGCATGTCAGCTGTAGCTTTTACACGGGTCACTGCAAATGACGGTTTCTTGACATGATTCACACCGAAAGGAAACTGCGGAGGGAGCCGTCACCGCCCAAGCTGAGCACAGTTGGAGTTTGCTGAGCAAAAACGTGCTAAAAGATCCATATGTCAGCCTGAGTTATGTAAGCCATCTCAGAAGGGCATCTACCCTGGATGACCTTCTCTTCGATGAGAGGTAGAAGAGGAGACAGAAACAGATAGAGAGAGGAAAAGGAAAGAAGAGGAAGGAAAGGTGGAAGGTAGAAGAAGTAAGGCCAGAGGGCAAGATGTATCCTGTCAGGAGGGTAAAAGAGTAGCACCTGATGCTAGTGACAGGAGAGTGAAAGATAAAAACGTCAAGCGGAGGTGCTAACACGCAGTGTCAGGTAATCTTTCTCTCTCTCGCTCGCTCTTGCGCTCTCTAGCTCCTTGCTCCAAAACAAGCGTTCGGAAAATTGCTTTCACTCTCCTTAATTCCATCTGTCTGTTTAGACAACTGGAAATTACTAGTCTTGCTGACTGCGTCTATGCAGCATCCATAAGGGAAATCTCACATCACACACACACAGGCATAAATTCATGCCCCAGGCATGCTCCACATGCACGCTGTCATTGTCTGTCCTCTCACGTTGACATCTTAGACAGGAATGGCTGAATGATCTGGTGGTGAGCATGCAGTGAGAATAACATGATCATTTTAGTACTGCAAGAACTTTTGTAGCTCCTGCATAGAATTACAAGTGATAAGTATGTGGTTATCATCATAAAGTGCGACATTTTATATTTAAAATTAAACTTAGAACATATTAGAAAATATTAAATATTATGTAATATTATACAACACACAGACACTACTTGTCAGAAGTATGGAATCATTCAGATTGCATTTATTTGATCAAATATACAGTAAAAACTGTGATATTTAAAATAACTGTTTTCTATTTTAATATATTTTAATATGTAATTTATTCCTTTAATGGAAAAACAGAATTTTCAGCATCCATCACTTCTTCAGAAATCATTCTAAAATGCTGACTTGGTTTTCAAGAAATAATTCTTATAACTATCAATTTTTGTGATACATGATCAGAAAGCAACAGTAAAGACATTTATAATGCTACAAAAAAAATCTATTTGAAATAAATGCTGTTCATTTGAACTTTATAAAAGAATTCTGAAAATATTTATCATGGGTTTAAAAAAATTGAGCAGCAAAAATAGTTTTCAGCATTGATAATAAAAAAGATTATCATTATAGTAATTTTGTTCAAAATGGTGAGCATAAGAGATTTATTTCAAAAACATTAAAAAATCTTAACTCCAAATATATATAAAACAGAATATTTTAATAACTTGATGTGGTGTAATTACAATTGCAGTATAAAATTCAATTCATAATTAATAATCAAATCCAATTAATTTTGTTATCTGTACAATATCATGCTTAATATTCTCACATAAATGGGTATTTATGCTTCAAAATATATAGCTATTGCCTTTATACTGAAAAGGGTCCCCAAACTGAAACACATTCTGCATCCAGAAAAAAAGAAAAGAAAAGAAAAGGCATCAAGTGAGAAAAGAAAAGGTTTGGTTACACAACACTGCTAATATCCCAAAATAGTCCGTTTTAACATTCTCTGGCCATATTTAATACATATCAGACTTGAAATAATGTGCCCTAAAAAATTAGGAATTAAATACAGCTAGGGCAACATATGTGAACAATTATGGTCCAGCGCTGTCAGCGCTGTGAGTTATGACTGAGGTTTCTGTGCCGACCGGGTATAATGAAGGTCTACGGATGGACTGGCTGTGATTTACTGGACTTACGTTATAAATCAAGTTTTCATCTGCCTATTTAGAAACACAGGTAATGCAGCTCACAGAATCTGTCAAAGTTCAGAGAGACAAACTGGCTATCAAAAGAGTTCAAAAGAGATGCCATTTTTGTGAAACAGAGTCTGTAATTCAGCTGCATTTCTGAGAAACTCTTGAGAGAAGGCATATTGTCTCCGTTTGTGTCTCTCTCGGTTCATCCCTTCATCTCTAGGCCTTGCTGATGGATCTACACTGTGGCTCCTGCTCTAGAATACCAAACAGAGGAAGTGCGGAGCGCACTGCGAGAAAGGAAAGATGACGTGAGGGACTCTGAGACACGGACGTATCGATCGTTGAAGGGAGAGGCAAGGAAGGGAGAAGGGACCGGACAAGTCTGTGCTGTCCCTTCAGCTCTCAGAGGAGATGCTGAATAAAACATCAGAGGCCTGCTGGAGCCGAAAGAACAGTGTGTTCACTTCCAAGACGGGATTTAGGAGACGAAGACAGAGCGGGAAGGTAGAAACAGAGCAAGGGCTAAAATGGCTGCTCGTCTTGGGTCTTCCCTGTTTGCTCACTTCTTCAAGTTCAGTGGATGAGGGCAAAGCAATTTAAAAAATAGCCAAAAAAGGTCTGTCAGGATGGATAGAGAGCCAAACCCTAAAAGCCAAAGACAGTCAAACCTAAAATCAAGCCTTTTAGCTTGGTTCATGACTTGTGATACGAGAAAACTTCATGCTCACCCCACAAGGCCAGTGATCAGCTGTGTTGTTTAAGGACAGATTATGGTCACCAGCCCCTTCTTGCTGCAATTGTGATACAAATAGCAAGAGACTAGTTTTTAAGGTATGATACAATAATTTTTTGATTTATTTAGTTTTATCATTTATTTTTGTTTATCCTGTATAAAATAAAATATACACACAAGTTTGAGGTTGATAAGATTCTTTCATGTTTTTTAAATAAATCTCTTGCTGTATCCTCACTAAGGCTGCATTTATTTGATCAAAATAAATTCCAATTTAGATTCCAATTTAAAATAACTGTTTTCTATTTTAATATATTTTAAAAGGTAATTTATTTCTCTGATGCAAAGCTGAATTTTCAGCAGGCATGTCTCCAGTCTTCAGTGTCACATGATCCTTCAGACATTAATGTTCTGATTTGATGCTAAAGCAACATTTATTATTATTATCAATGTTGAAAACAGTTGTGCTACTTAATATTCCTGTGGAAACCACACATTTTTTCAAGATAGAAAGTTCAAAATAACAGCATTTATTTGAAACAGAAATCTTTTGTAGCAGTCTGTTATTTTTTATGGGTCCAATTTAATGGGTCCTTGCTGATTAAAAGTATGAATTATTTAATAATGATAATAATGATAATAATAATCATACACACACACATAGTTCACATAACTCCAAATCTCATATAAATTAGGCATCAATATATTACAGGTGCCTCTCAAAATATTTGAATATCGTGAAAAATGTCATTCTTTTGTAACTTATTTCAAAAACTGAAACTTTCATATATATTTTAGATTTATTGCATGTAAAGTAAAACATTTCAAAAGCTTTTTTGTTTTAATTTTGATGATTAGAGCTTACAGATCATGAAAGTCAAAAATCCAGTATCTCAAAATATTAGAATATTTATATTTAAATTTCATTAAATGACCATCCCTACAGTATAAATTCCGGGTATCTCTTGTTCTTTGATACCACAATAACGGGGAAGACTGCTGACTTGGCAATGGTCCAGAAGACAATCACTGACACCCTCCAAAAAGAGGGTAAGTCACAGAGGGTCATTACTGAAAGGTGTGGGTGTTTACAGAGTGCTGTATCAAAGCATATTAAATGCAAAGTTGACTGGAAGGAAGAATTTGGGTAGGGAAAGGTGCACAAACAACAGGGATGACTGCAAGCTTGAGAATACTGTCAAGCAAAGCTGATTCAAACACTTGGGAGAGCTTCACAAGGAGTGGACTGAAGCTGGAGTCAGTGCATCAAGAGTCACCACGCTCAGACGTCTTCAGGAAAAGGGCTACCAAGCCACTTCTGAAAGAGAAACAACATCAGAAGCATCTTACCTGGGCTAAGAAGAAAAAGAACTGGACTGTTACTCAGTGGTCCTAAGTCCTCTTTTCAGATAAAAGTACATTTTGCATTTCATTTGGAAATCAAGGTCTGGAGTCTGGAGTCTGGAGGAAGACCGGAGAGACACAGAATCCCAGCTGCTTGAAGTCCAGTGTGAAGTTTCCAAAGTCAGTGATGATTTGGGGTGCCGTGACGTTTGCTGGTGTTGGTCCACTGTGCTTTATCAAGTCCAAAGTCAATGCAGATGTCTACCAGGAGATTTTGGAGCACTTTATGCTTTCATCTGCTGACTGGCTTTATGGAGATGCTGATTTCCTTTTCCAGCAGGACTTTAGCACCTGCCCACAGTGTCAAAACCACTTCCAAGTGCTTTGCTGACCATGATATTACTGTGCTTGATTGGCCAACATGCCTGGCCTGAACCCCATGTAGAATCTATGGCATATTTTCAAGAGAAAGATGAGAAACAGTCGATCCAACAATACAGACGAGCTGAAGGCCAATAGTGCCTCAGCAGTGCCACAGGCTGATCGCTTCCATGCCACACCTCACTGATGCTGGAGTTTTTGTGCTAAAGGAGCCCTGACCAAGTATTGAGTGCATAAATGAACATACTTTAAAGAACTTGAACTTTTCTGTTTTACAAATCCTTTTTTTTTTTGATTGATTTTAGGAAATATTCTAATATTTTGAGATACTGGATTTTTGACTTTCATGAGCTGTAAGCTCTAATCATCAAAATTAAAGCAACAAAAACTTTTGAAATGTTTTACTTTACATGTAATGCATCTAAAATATATATGAAAGTTTCACTTTTTGAAATAAGTTACAAAAAACTGTAGTTTTTCACGATATTCAATTTTTTTTAGATGCACCTGTATTTTATAACTATATATACTACAGTATATGATATATTGCGACCTTTTACTTACATCAGGCAAGATTCGTGGAATTCTTTGCTAGACCTCGGCCCTGATGACCCTGAGGCATTGGCCTGGTCCATATTCTGTCCTTGGTGTTATTAAATGCATGATGCTGAATATGTGTCTTTCATCTTCAATAACTGCTTCTAATGTAACTCTAATGAAAGTATTATACTCTTGCCACTGCATTCATTCAACTGCATGACATTTCTCAGAAAGCAAAGTGAAATGTGTCTATTTCACCAAATCTAATGCTGCAAGCTGACTGTGAAAAATGTCCTGAGCAATATGTGCAAATATACAGTAGTACAGTATGCAGTAAGCACACAAACTAGCTTTGTGACATAAACTGTTATTAGATGAATATCTGTGGTCTACAGCACAACAGCTGCTCACTTGATGCCTTATTTAATAAAAACGTGTTTCTCCTTAATGAAATAGACAGTTAGCATTTGCACAAGGTGTAAAATCTTTTTGAAAGATGGTTTCCATGGCACCGCCTATGGATTTCAAGGTGAGCAGGACCTAAAAAAAGACTAACCGTGACTTTGAGCTGTGGGGAGGCTGCCAGTTAGTGGCACATCGCTATGACACATTAGATAAGACAACTTTCTGTATCATGATGAAAAACACTGAAGAAATGAGAGGGGATAGATATTGCACCCTTTACCCTGTGATCTCAGAAATACTAAAAACTGGCAAAAATGAAAAATCATGAAGCAATAAGCCACATGAGACCTTGAATGGCAAGGATTTTACCATTGTTAAGATGGAAAGACTGTAAATTCACTGTGCACATAAGGTGCAGCGGCAAACTTTGACCCCTTGATGGACCACTTTGAACATGGCCTATCCGATCAGATTTTCAAGTTTTAATTTGAACTTTGTATCTTATCTTTACAATGTACCTGTGGTTTAATATGCCACAAATCATTCCAGCCCTTAAATCCCATCTCATGCCTGTTATAAGAGCTTACAGCGGCTTTATACTAAATTTTGTTAAGAAACCGTGACCTGGGATTCAATAGCAATCAATTGGAAAATGTTGTGTTCAGCTTTAAGGTCTAATCCTGTTCTATCATATCTCTCTCAGCATGTCAGAGACAATCTGATTTAAGACTGTCCCTGACCTTATGGCGACAGCGTAAGGGGAGAGAAGCAAGCTCTATGGAAGACTAAGAATTAATTTAGAGGCTTGAATACTGTTAGTTGTATGACTGCAGTAATTATCTACTGTGAGAGAACGATGCTTTGTGCATTAAGAAAACAAGGGAGGAGAGAGTGTCTCTCTGACTGAATAAGGCAGGGCATAGAGATCTATTTCTCTCTCTGTCTGTCTTTCTCTCTCACACACACACACACACACGGGGGAATAAAGTAATTCAGTAGGTGCAGACTGATGCACCTTGATTTTCAGACACAATAAAAAACAATGAGGTTAAATAACAGATGAGCCGCAATTTGAAAAACGGCTTGAAATTCTTCAGGGAATTTTCAGACTGAATTCCTTCTAAGCTAAAAAAAAAAAATTGTAATCAAATTGCAATATTTTTATTTTGTTTTCTGGTACACTACACAGGACAAATCTATTTGATAAACATAATTTAACAAAAAAGATATACACAATTTAGAGACTATATATATATACTGTATAATCACTAAACAACGTAAAAATATATTTAAAAAATAAAGGTATGCTTAAATGTAATATACATAATATATATTACATATTTTTAAAATTTGTTATGCATTTGTTTATTGTATAACATATTTTTATATGCTGTATAATGTGTATGTATGTATATATATATATATATATATATACTGTATATATTTTCTTTTCTCTAAAAAATATTAATATCTTATTAATATCTATTAATAACTTACACGGTTTTGCTTCTCAACACAGTTGACTAGCATGTTGTCTTTTGGGTGCCAAACCTCAGCAGATGTCCTCAACAGGCTTCTTAAGTAGCTTGACCAGCAAGTCAACTAGCCTTACCAGAAAGACCATGCTGGTTTAAGCCGGTCTTTTCAGCTGCTGTCCTTAAGTAACTCCATTTGCAGTGTAATCACATCAATTTAGGAAGCCGTAACAATGTGAGAGTGTGTCTGCTCCATATCTGTCTTAAGGTTAGTAAGTGAATGTGTGTGTGTGTGTGTGTGTGTGTGTGTGTGTGTGTGTGTGTGTGTGTGTGTGTGTGTGTGTGTCCCTTTACATGTCTGCCCTAGTTTTGCCAATGCAAACACACACTCACCCAGTCTTTTTCATTCACACAAACTCATAAATTCTCACAAGGGATGGCAGATGTCAGGCCGATTTACACCGTAAGAGACTTAGTGATGCAACCTCGTGCGTATCCCAGCATCCCTCTCATTACTCAGTGTTCACTGAGAGATACACTGTCCTCAAATCAGAGCCTTCACACCAAATTACATACAAAAATGAATACACATTCCAATGTGTATGCCAAACAGTTGCAGAGTAGATGCATGTGTGTTACTCTAACAGTGCTGTTTCTGCTTATGTTGCCTTTAAAAGGCAGACAGGCCTGTGCTTTATGTCTGGCTGTGTGTACATAAATGAAATTCCCCCTGAAAGTTTCCATCACACATAGTGGAATGATCTGCGCAGATTAATGATTCAAGTGGCTAAACACATACAAACACACACATACACACAACAGTTCTGCCCCTTGGCAGAATTCACTGGCATTGAGCAGGAACCTCAGCTACAAGAGGCAATTCTTCTTGCGGCAAGAAACTGTGTCCCTCGGATGAGTTCAGTGGGCTTTGAAAGGTGAGAGTGTAAAAGAAAGCAAAAGAGAGACTGTGCATAACCAACTGACAGTTTCATGAAGGCTGGAGAACTTTTCGACAGGCTCAGAAGGTGCTGACAGAGATGTATATGCGTGAGACACTGAGATTATGAGAAAAGAGAACAAAGGTAAGAGAAGGACAGTCAGAATGAGAGCTGGGTAAAAAGACACTCACGAAAGTGTCATCCAGAATTCAGAAGGGGAAAAAATGGTCCAGGCCATGTCACTAAGGGATATGTGTGTAAATTTAAAGAAATACGCTGCTGTTCAAAAGTTTGGGGTTGGTAAGATTTTTTAATGGTTCTGAAAGAAGCCTCTTATGCTCACCAAAGCTGCATTTATTTTAGAAAAATACAGTAAAAACAGTAATATTGTGAAACATTATTACAATTTAAAAAAAACTCTTTTCTATTTTAATATATTTTAAACTGTAATTTATTCCTGTGATGGTAAAGCTACATTTTCCTGGGATGGTAAAGCTACATTTTCAGCCATTTACTTCAATTAATTAATTTACAAAATAATTATTTTATTCAGCAAGGAAGCATTAAATTGATCAAAAGTGACAGTGATACTGTTAATAATGTTACAAAATATTTCTATGTCAAATAAATGCTGTTCTTTTTAACATTTTATCAAAGAATCCTTAAAAAAATATTGTCACATGATCCATTCTAATTAGCTGATTTGGTTCTAAAGAAAAATGTCTTATTATTATCACTGTTAAAAGCAGTTGTTCTTCTTAATATTACTGTGATAAAGCGATTTCCGAGATTCCTTGATGAATAGTCCAAATAACAGCATTTATTTGAAATAGAATTTGTAACAATGTAAAAGTCTTTACTGTCACTTATTAATGTATACTTGCTAAATAAGACCATTAGTTTCTTTAAAAAAAGAATCTTCAAATGATTATTAGATTTTTTTTCACAGTAGTTCATAGTACAAAGTCTACCCCCTTCGCAAGGAGCTTGATTGACAGGCGATCTGACCAATCATAACACCAAATCCACCATTTTGTCCGACAAACAAACTAGACAGGAGAGTAGATTAACTTCAGAAGACTTAAACTTGAAAAATGGTGCGTATTGACGTCTGTCCACGGTTGAAATAAATTATCTTCTGATGTTCATTCATGTTTATTTCGTGCATACAGGTTTGGAATGACATGGAGGTGCATAAATATGTGACTACTTCTTTAAATGTGACTAAACAATGAAGAAGCACAATGATTTTTGTTTAAAAAGATACATACATTGACAGAGATATGCAAGCCAAGCCTAACTCATATCACTTGTATTTGCAACATGGCTCTACATTGTCAAAAAACTGCATTACACACTAGACTTACAGTGCCAACGAGTTCAGAATTATTTCCAAAAAATAAACTACCACCCAAAGCTAATCAGAAATTGTATCACTCCAGCAGTTTGAAAAGTGTTGAGTCAAATGCCAGCTCCCTCATTGTTCCGGCAGCCCTGCATGCATGTTTTCATCAAGGTTTGCGTGTGTTACGAGCTTCAGTAGCATTGGAATTTAAGCATTTTTGTTTAAACTGTTTTAAACAGCTGAATCGTTAGCCTAAAGCCTATCCCCCCTTTAGTCCATTAAGACTTCACACACACTGAACTTGTGGTTCTTCCTCAGGGACTGATTCTCACTGAGTTGAAGCTCAGCTGTAGCTCAGCTACCCTTCAGTCAACCACACACCTCACACCCACAGATGCATCCCAGCTAGGGGTTTATACTGTCCCTGGTCTTATTAATGTTGTTTAGAGAACAAATCTATCATAATCACATGAAAATTATGCTGGATGAGAACAATATGACACATTGGTACTCTTCCAAAACCTAGTGAGTTGCCTAGGTAGGTAGCTTCTGACACAGGCTGTTTTTTTATTTTGGTCAAAAAAGGAAGCACCGCATTCATCCTTTAAAGAGAAGTCATTCTCATAATGCATTGTGATGGGCAGAAAAAAAATGGAAAAATCCAAAAATAAGCACAATATTTATGTGTGCTATGTTTTGTTACGCTTATTAGCACATCATGCTGTTAGTACCAAAACATGGTGACATCAAACTCAACAAAAAATCAATTTCTATTTATAGAAATAATATTTCTATTTAGCAATTTCTAGCAATTTAATGCACCCCCAAGATTTTTTTTTCTCTTGTTTAAAGTTCAAAACCATTCTTCCAGTGCAGTAAAAAAAATGCACTTATATTCAAGACAATCTATAAAAACAAATGATAATATCTCAGAAGTAGCGACAGATCTTTTTTTTCCATATTGTGAAAACTTCCCAATGAAACGTATTATTAAAACAAAATAATGTAGGGTGGGGACTTGGTTCTAACCACTGTTTGTTGATGGGTTGGAAACCGTTTGCAAAAAAGGAAGTTGACTGCAAAAAAAGTGGCAGGGTTTATGCAGACATAGTGATTGAAGTAATATGGCAAACATCAAGTTTTTTCACTGGAAAACTGAGTTATGACATATTGATTAAAAAAAAAATAATAAAATCAATAACATGCATTTAGAAAATAGATAAGGTGAATTTCCATTTCATGCAGACTAAAGAGACTTAGATATTTCTATATTTTTACTGGAAAACAAGCCAAAAAAGACCAATTAAAAATATTTGTATTATAGCACCACAATGAAAAGAAATGGTGGGACAGTTTGTAATGTGGGTACTCATATCAGCAGGGTGAAAGTAAAACAGACAAGCACAAAACCTACTGTGGCTAAAAGCTTATTGTGCTACTGCGATTTTACAGAATCTATGGAAGCTATGGAAAAAAATTAAAAAGGTAACTGTGACTTTTTTCTCAGAATTCTGAGTTTACATCTCGCAGTTTTGACTTTTTTTCCACAGAATTGTGGGAGAAAAAGTCTGAATTGTCAGAGTAAAAAGTCTCAAAATTGCATAAGAATAAGACAAATATTATAGGAACAGGCACATAATGTGTATGTGTGAGTGTCAGTGTATAGAAAAAAGAGTAGGTTGAGCTGTGTGCTCCAGTATGAAGTAATTGGTGTCATATCAGGGCCTAGCTGCACGAGAGGGTGACGAGAAGTGAATGACTAGGGGGTGTGAGAAAAAGAGAGAGAGAGAGAGAGCGAATGACAGCGAGAGAGAAGAAGAGAATGGGGTGGATGTTTTGAGAGTTTGAGAGGGTGCTGGAGGGGGATGGTTTGATCCAGCCAAACAGAGAGCAGAGAAATGCTATGAATGTCACATTTCCACTGAGAGAATCGAGGGCAAAAGTATTCAAAAGTAAGAAATGGTTCTTCAGAAAGAAAGTAATGATTCTACATGGTTCTCTTCAGCTCATTCTGACTCAACAGAGCAAGAATTATGAGTCATTTCGCACTTATGGGTCCAACTGTGTACTGGAAGTCAACATGAACTCAAAACTGACCACTTATGTTCTTAAATCATGTTCCTGATTGCACTGCAAATGATTCATCGGTGCTAGTCTCTGGACTCAAAGTAATAACTTCCCTTTAAAGCTGACGTCACTTGGACCGCAAAGACTATTAAATAATGTTAACCAAACAGTCAAATATCTTTTTAGACACTAAATACCATTGAACATCCACTCGTCACGATCCAATTAATAGCAGATGTCCTGTTCTACATTTTTTCTTATTGAACATCCTGCTTCATTCTGAGGCACATCAAATTACGGAAGTAGTTTCTACGTTGAGTTTCAATTATTCATTCACATGATATATGTTGTATAATACTGCTAACATCTTAGTCAGTCACAGATCGTAAATGAAGCAAGCTAATTAGCAGGCAACATTATGATCAGATTTTCTGCACTTGGTTGCCTGGGATCCGGCCTCTCTGGCTTCTAAACCATTCTAATTCAATTATGTTCAATTGAACCCAGTTCAGTTGAGTCACACCACTAAAACAGGCTGCTTTAAAGATAGCTGTACTCAAGAGGTCTTTCCATATAAGAAACAAGCTGATTAATTGCCACGTCCTGTGCACAAATGTAAATCTCTTGCCTAAAGGTCAACTTGGCTATTTAGCTATACAATATTTATAATTATATGACTATGGAACTGCTTATATAACTGCTTGGTGACCGCAAGATGAACATAACACTGAAAGAGGGGGAAAAGGGAATGAAGGGAAGAGAGAATATCCAACATTTGTAGAGACTGGTCTACAAACGTTTTGATGAACACAAACGTTGCCAAGCTTTGAAGCAGGCTACTATGAAAAAGAAAAATCTTTTAATCTTTAATAGATCAGAGCAATGTAAGAAAGAGTTAAGAGCAATAAGTATAGTATGTACTATACAGTGTGTGTAAATAAAAAAAATATATATATATATATATATATATACACACACACACACATATATATTATATATGTGTATATATTATATTATAAGTTTAATATAAATGTAACTAATATATAATATATAATTTGATATGTTATATTATTATTTAAATATTATTACTGTATTATTAATATTACTGTACTGTTATTTTAATAATATTATTGTTAATATGATTCATTATTAATATTATAAATACATACATGCACAACATACAATTAAATTCAATTTTCAATAATTTGAAAGACAAATTTGTATACTGTTGTGTTTTGAATGATTCTGGTTCAGTGTTGAGTTGACATCCAACCTGTGAGTTGAGAACCACTTTCACAGATTACTGTATCAAACCCTTCTCCTCTGCATAAGATTCTCATTTTCCTTCTCTTCCATTTTCTCATGTCATAACTGTGTAGCATTTCTTGGGCAGCGCTAACAGCGTGTTCCAGGAGTGTATTGATTGGTGTGTGTTGGGGAGCTCAACTTGTTGGCAGTCCTGGCAGTTCTAAATGGACTCTTGTTAGCGATTCAGATTACACGTCTGACACTGCCCGCCTTCCGGCACATTAAATCGCTAAGGCTCGTCTAACGTTATTTTCAACAGCGAAACATGAGCACAGTACGCTGGCTATTCATCACTTTCTCTTCACTTCAGAGTGGGGGATGGTGATAGATTACCTCAATTAGGCCAGACGGACTGGTTCGGAGCAGTAATCTATGAAAAGAGAGGAACGAAAAGCTTGGTGGTGGCTATATTTATACAGTGCTGTGATAAATGTTTAAGCACTCGCTAATTCCTGTACAAGCAGATTGTGTTCAGGTCACAGAACAACCTCCAGCCAATATTCAATTTATAAGTGACACAATGGGGATTTGTAAAGTGTCTGTGTTCAAAAATGAAAAATAATACCGTCTGCACTCAGACCTTGTTGAAATGATAGCTAATGGCATTAATCATCAGATAATTGCACACAGGAGTTTTGAATGATGGCAAAAGTTTACACAAGCCCACCGTTTTGGCCCTGAGAATGTGCAAAGCCGACGCTAACTGGCTGAAAGTTTCAGAAATGCCAATCGCTCCGTTTCGCACTTCTCTTTCCTGTTATCTTTCTATCTCCATCTCTATTTCCATCTTGACTATTAGGTATACCTGTAACCTAGCAACAGTGGAAGACATTGTCCCGCCCTCCACCTTCTCGCGCAGTGACAGCTTCAGCTTGTCAGCCAATATGGCACAAAGGATTGCATCTCCCAGGGCGCCCAACGGACCAATCAGAGAGTTTTATAGGACCTGTTGAGATGCATACCTACCTCACATGCAGACACTGCACCCCACCCTAGGAACAGGAGGAAAAATCAAAGAATGAATGCAAGATCAGCCACTATGTGGCATACAATTATACACAAACACTCATCTGTCAATCAAATTAGAACATTTGCACTGCCGAACGTATCAAATCAAATCACACCGCCACACCCTTTTTACACAGACGCCATAAGAACCCTCCAGAACCAAACACTGTCCTGACATGAAAACACATTATTTCTCCATCAGTTTAACAGGCATTTAACTCAAAAGGCACAAGCAGTTAGCTCATTGTACAACACAACAATGTGCATATCTCGGCCCGCCGAGGTCTCATAATCACCCCAATATTATGGTCAGTCATGCCTCCTCCTGTTCGTTCATTATCGTGCAATCCCTCTGTCTCTCCTTCTCCCTTCCAGGCTCAGTCAAAGCCAAATTAACCCCTGCAGTGCCGGCTTAAGACGAGCTATTTCCCTTTAATAAGTTCACTGATAGACACGAAAGCCAGTCATACATAAACATGACTAGCATGGTGCACTATAAAACAAGCATTTGACCTCCTCCTTTGACCTACCCTGAGAATAAACATTGCAAGGGCTGGACATACGAAGGGATCGTTCAACAAAAATAAAAATCATCCTTCATGCCATTCCAGACTTGTATGCATTTCTTTATTCTGTGAAAAAATGTATCAGAGGACAAAAACATCTTCAAAATGTCTTCAGTTTTTCTTGTTTGATTGATGTCTACGGCACAGTTGTTCATTTAATGCAATAATGTGCACAAAAAATAACACTTATTTTATGTACAGTGTGCACTGACAAGACTGGTTGATTTTGGAATTGACAACAAGGCGGAAATAACTGATTTCTGTTAAACAGCCAAGTGTGCACAGTTATTGGCAAAAGCTGTCAGACGATTATTTATTAATAATTACATAATACATGATTAAAAAATAACCCCAACATCATAGTATGTGTCACGGTGCACACACGAGGGAGGAGCAAGGAACACGGAGACGAGGATGTAAACTCAAAATCATAGTCTTTAAAAACTCCAAACAAGGCAGGGCAAGACAAGGCAAGGTAGGCACAGACAGGAACACCGGGGAGTAACGAGTAGACCAGACGACACGAAACTGAACAGGCAGGAACTTAAATACACAGGCTAATGACAAACACACAGCTGAACAGACTTAACTAATAATCACATTAAACAAGGACAGGAAACAAACTAAATAAGGAAACAAGAGGCGGGAACACATGACACACATGACAGAGGACTGACAGTATGCTTTCCAGTACATATTTTTCCTGTATTCAAATATAAATACGCTCTAAAAAATAAAGAGGGTTTTCGCAGCAGTGCCATAGAAGAATCATTTGGGTCAAATAACCTTTCAGTGAACCATTTTTTCTTAGTGTGAAGATTTATAATATCTGCCTTTTTCCACTATAAAGAACACTTTTATCCAATGGAAAGATTCAATGGATTTAAAGATGTTATATCCACAGATGCCAATAAAGAACCTTTATTTTTAAGAACGTACTTCTCTGTTACACAGTATAAGAAAACTGTGTTCATGACACTGTACAGTAAATGAACAATACCCAGATGACATACTTCTGAGATAATGAACTACGCAGCCATGGAGGTTGAGGAGCTGTCAGTCTCCAAGAAGAAAAAAAAAAAAAGGAAAACTGTGAGCTAAACAGTTCTTGTCAAATGCTGTATAGCTACCAAGAAAATGTTTCCTCTGTCACACTTTATTTTAAGGTCCAATTCTCATCATTAACAAACCATTAAGTATGTCTTTTGCCTCAATAAACTCTATAAACTCAATAAACAAATTTTCTGCTTATTAGTTAATAAGGTAGTTGTTAAGTTTAGGTATTGGGTAGGATTAGGGATGTAGAATATGGTCATGCAGAATAAGGCATTAATATGTGCCTAATAAGTAATGATAAACAGCCAGTATGTTAATAATAAGCATGCTAATGTAGCAAATTTGCTTAAAAGGGAATTGTATATAAATAATTACAATTAATTATGATTAATTACAATTATTTATATCGGCTGACAGTAATAACTGT
>JAFVLL020043717.1:0-13460 GCA_021397915.2 Tor tambroides
CTCCATCCCTAATCAAACACACCTGAAAACTGAACCTTAGTCATCAAGATTACTTGAAAATTGCAGGTACCTGTGTTTGATTAGGGATGGAACTAAACTCTGCAGGACAGTGGCCCTCCAGAATCAAATTTGCCCATCCCCGATCTGGAGTAAAAAGGGACATTCACACAGACACTGTGTTGCAATGGCAAAGCAACTGGAAATTATTCATTTCTGAGAGTTGGCAACATGAGCAACAGAGGCTGTTGGAAATACCGGAAAGTTGAGTAGCTGGGTTGAGTACTTTTATAAGGACCTTTAAGGTAGTTGTGACCTACCCACCCTAGTTTAGGACTTCCTCAATTCAGAAATAGACATAAATGAATCAAATGAAGCTAGTCCCTTTGCCCTGATGAGAGTTTTACACCCTAACCCTAAGTTTTATAAAAGAATTCAATGATTTTCTTTGCCCCTATTTTTTCAAAATGTATACCTTGGCAAATACAGTCAGCACTTTACTACTGATTTTAAAGGAAATCATAAAATCGGCTCCTGACAATATATAAAAGTTTTATAAAGCAAAACGATTGGTCTTTTGGAAGAATTGCCAGAAGCCACGGGTATTAATTTTGTGTTCCGTGATATACTTTTTTATTCTCAAAATTCAGCAGCCACATACTTGCATTTTAAGAATCAACAACAACCACAGTTTCAGCTAAAAATCTTTACTGTTCTGCTGAAGAAAAAAGTGACCTACATCTTGGATAGCCTGAGGGTGAGTAAATTAACTGTAATTTTTAATTTTTGGGTGAACTATCACTTTAATCTGTGCATTGTTGAGGGGACCCTGTCACATAATAGACATGTCACACAATTAAAACGCTCTATATATTATAATGATTTTATCTATATTAAATGGATTTATAAGTTTTCTTAGCCCATTTTATCACTCTTATTAAGTTTTATCCCTCATTTTAAATGTGTATGTCTTTAAGAAATGTACAGTATTGATTGCTCAGATGACAGGAAACAGGAAATATGTCAGTATAAAGGAGCAGCATGGCAAACAAGTGGACAGTCACTAACAGAATAACTAAGCAGGTTATCACACTGGATTGAGGAGTTGTGTTTCTGTGGACTTTCCAGAAACAGGTTATTGGGTTGGGATTAACACTTGTGTATACCTTGGTGGACTCATTGGACTTACAGCTTTCTGGGACTCTTTAGGACTGTTTTAGTTTTTATGTGGATCAGCTTTCGCCTGACTCCTGCACGCAGAATACCTCACGTTCATGTAAGTTTGAGCCAGCAAAGTTTCTTGGAAGTCTACCTTCTGTATTGCTGAAGGACTCAATCTTAAGCCTAGAAAAAAACTTTAGAAACTTCTATTCAGTTTATGGGAGAAAAGGCGTCAACTTTCCTCATTTTTTATTCTTTTGTCATTTTATTCATTAGCTGCATTTCTATTACAGATTTGGACAAAACTTTTGTGATATTTTCTAAATATTGATTAAAAAAACTATTGCAAAATGATGCTGTTTCCATTAAGCAATGTTATGTGACTAAAATGTTTTTTTTCCCTCTCATGATAAATCATGGCGACGGATGTTGGTAGGTTTATATATATCGCAGCCACCGCACTAGCCATTATTTTTAATCGAAGCAGATGTAGGTGTGTATCTTTAGTGAAGCAACGCAGAGAGCCGCTTCTGAAACTTGCCACGGCACGGCTGGTATAAACACACGCATTGACTACAGTGGGCACGATCAGCTCCGGTGGCCGTTTTGGAGCCGTAATGCACCATAGATGTGTGCAGTTTAAATAAGGGATTATCCAAGTATTAATGGCAAGGAAAGCCCCTTGAGAGCGGTAATGTATGAAGTGTTTCTTGGAGGTTATAGTACATTAAAGAGTAATCATGTAACTTTTACATATGCTAGGTGACCTGTAAATGCGAAAAACTGTTTCCATTGCAGTTTTGCGAAATATTCCTTTTTTGAAATGCCTGAAAAACCACCTCATGCGAGTGTAATAACTTTTTTGTGGTATATGGGAGTTTTTGCGAAACTCTTTCCATTGGGTGTATTTTCAATTCGCAATTGCAATTTGTGCAATTTGAAGGGTAATGGAAATGCAGCTATAGTGAGGCCCACACGAAAAATGATCATAGATTTAACATGGGTATGCATACCGCTGTACCATTTAAAGGTGAGAGACTCTTATTGAAGGCAAACATATCTCCTGTTACAGTTCATCAAAAATAGACAATGTCACAAAAAAAGCATGAAACCAACAAAGCAAGTGACAACATCCAAGATAATGTCCAGTTCATAAAAAGCCACATCCTCTCAGAAAGTGTTGCAGTTGTAGAAAAAAAATGACACCCGAGGAAAGGAAAGCCTACCTCAGAGAGAAGTCCATATGCTTTAGATGCTGCTCTCCAACCACATATTAGGCAAAGGACTGTAAGGCAGTAATCCAGTGCTCTGAATGCAATAGTGACAAGCATATTGCATAACTTCACAACAGCAAGCCCCCTGGTCATAAAAGAGGATATCAACCCTCTACAAGCTATAATGGGGAGCGAAAAGAGTTTCCTCTTTTCCCAGTCACAACATCCACCTACAAATGAGTGTATGGAGATAACAACAGCAGAAAGTCACGTTCAAAGATCTGCCTGTTGAATGTGTACCTAAAAGATGGTTTATGCCATCTTAGATGACCAGAGTAATAGGTCTCTAGCAAGATCGTCCTTCTTCGAGATGCTTAATGTTGCAGATAATACAGTACCTTACATACTTAGCATATGTTCTGGTGTTACTGAGGGTGAAGGGTGTAGAGCTGGAGGTTTTATAGTGGAGTCTTTTGATGAAAATATGTATACCTCTTCACTAACTCACAAGCCAAAGATATCCTAAGGAACACTTTATGGATTTTACACATAAGATATTTGAGAATAGGGATGTAGAGTTGACACTACAATTACAGAGTGATGATGAATGCTGGTATCTGCCAATGTTGGATGGTATCTACTATCCAAAGAAACTTGGCCAGGTAAGGTTAGTGCTCATCATTAGGGTGTATCATTGAATGATGTATTTCTTGCTGGCCCTAACATAAACAACAGCCTCCTGGGCCCTTTGCTGCAGTTCAGGAAAGAACAAGTGGAAGTAATAGCCGATACCCAACAAATATTTCTCCATAGTTGCAAAAGATCATTGGAACTTTCTATGCTTCCTTTCGTAAGTACTGGAGTACCAGATGAGAGGGGATGCCTTTGGCAATAGCCTATCTCCAGCGGTTGCCATATATGGGCTAAGGGTTTCTTCCCTCACAGGAGAAAGGACTATGGAGCGGAGGCAAGGCAATGTGTGTGTGCAAAGGAACATTTGGAGGAAACTCACTTGCCATGTAAGAGCAAGCCATCAAGCTTCTTAAAGGGATAGTTCACCCAAAAATTAAAATTTACTGTTAATTTACTCACCCTCAGGCCATCCAAGATGCAGGTGTTTTTACTCAGTTGATACTGGTAGTCACACAGATAAAGGAGCTATCTTCAATCTGTCCATGTGTCTGTACATAGTAATGAGTTTCTAAGATGTTTATCTTCATCTTATGTTTGTAATTAGTGACACATCTCCAGTACTATGTATGGTACATGCATCTAAATCATTAAGTATATTAAATTATAATACTCAGCTATCCTTTTAGGAAATTGTTAAATTTCTTGATTGTACTGATTTTAGAAACATATTTGCCTCTTTTTCCTTTTATTTCAGTTTTACTGTGTTTCATGAGGTTTTACTCTAAGAGAGAATCTTATGTTGCCTTCACATGCCATCATAAACTTCCTACTTCCGACTTATGAAGTTGTAATTACGGGTTTGTCTTGGTCAAGTGCTTTGCTGAAATAAAGAACAGGAATCATGGTGGAAGGATCATTCATAAGTTCATTCTTGCCTGTTTCTTGGGGAAATCTTACCTGTTTCTCTCTTGGGCTTCATTATGGCCCACCCAACTCAGAAACTCAGGTATCAGAATTATCTCTGAGTTTTCCAGTTGTAAATATGACTTGAGGCCGCTCATGTCCAATCAATTAACTGATAATAAATGATAAATTAAAGTTTAAAGTTTAGGGGATATGAAAAGTGCTAACTAAGTGCTAAGAGGTTGTCAGCCAGTTCTAAATAGGAACCAATCTTTGGAGTTGTTATTCACTTATTCCCAAAAGTGGGCTGAAACATTGTGTTGGTTTTTGTATGGGCTGGTAATGTTAAATATTTCGATGATCACTTCACTCATATAAAGTACTGTGGAAGAGATTGCACACTTGTAAATTCCTTTTGATGTGTCAGATTCCCAACCCTGTGATGTTCAGTTTTTTTTGGATGACCAGATCTACATCAATCCACTATACACATTTTTTGAAATAAGAAAATTATAAGAAGTTGGTGTTATGTGCCACCATGTTGCCCAATGAAAATGGGTGGGGGGGGGGGGGCAGTTTGCCTAGTGTTGGATATTTCCTTATTTACTGCTTAGGTTTTTATTGTTGTATTCTGCAAAATCATTAACACAGTGAATGTGGTCAAATTAACAAGTGGGTCAATATCACTTTAGGGTGCTTTTTGGTGTCCTGTACATAACTCATTTGCCATGATAACTTAAAATAAAAATGACTATAAAAGGGTGTGTTATATTAGGCTAAGTTTTTACATTCATGACAAATTACTTGGCTCTTTAGATACATTTTCTAGATTTTTTTTTTTTATTTGTATAAGAGGATGCATGTTATTTTGCTATGTCCCTTGCACTGCTCATTAAATTTGAATGATAGTAGAATATTGTCAAATCATAAAAATGTAAAAATTTTGTTCTCCTATTAATATTTTGGTAAATAAGCAATTACTCAATTTGAGTGTATTGATCATTTGATAATAAAAACGATTATTTTATTTAATAAAAAAGAAGAGTTTTTCCATGTCCCTTGAATGGTTGTCCACCCTGTTGTATTGGGGAACCCGCCCCTTTAAAAAAAGTGTGACATCAGGACAACAGATTTTTTTGTCTCTTCAGTGGTGGGAATTTGCTGAAGTGGTGAGAACTGCTGAGGTGAGTATGTTGGTGACTTTTCAACTGACACATTTTCTTTGTATGAGTTTGCTGACTTGCTTTGCCAAAGCTTAACATGTCCACCCTGTCGGCATAAAA
Source organism: Tor tambroides (assembly GCA_021397915.2). Taxonomy (NCBI): domain Eukaryota; kingdom Metazoa; phylum Chordata; class Actinopteri; order Cypriniformes; family Cyprinidae; genus Tor; species Tor tambroides. The sequence continues at coordinate 5,192 of JAFVLL020043717.1, forward strand.
TATGCCAGAAGTGATTAGAATACAGTATTTTCAAAATATGTAAGTTTATATATACCAAATTCTCTTTATCAACCAGACTAACTATTTAGCTAGTCACAGTATGTTGCAAGCTAATATGCAGATTGAAGCTCAAAATGTCCACCCTGTCGGCCACTTAGACTCATGACACATACATGATACATGACAAGGTGACAGGGACATAGCATTCATTTGTAGTTAATACTGCTAAAAATCTAAAATGAATGTGATTGATAAAGTAATTATATTATTTTTATTTATTTATTTTTTTCAAAGTTGAATAAATGTTTCCTTGTTATATTTTGTCATGCTTTGTGTGTTCTGCTTTATGTGTCCACCCTGTCATCTTGTTATTTTACAGTAATATTTTAAATGATAATTCAGTCATATCTATATAATTCAGTGTGTTCAATAGCTAGGTGTGGGGGCAATAACATGCAAACAAAAAACTGCATCCAAATATCACAGTTTTCTCAAAATAAGAAAAAATACAAGTGCAAATTGTATGAGTTTCTTTAAAAACACGATTGTTTACATAAAATCTTTTATGTATTTATAATTTGAAAGCAAACAAATAACCCTGTTTAAGAAAGGGACATCATGCATTTCATAAAATATAATTTGCATCTTAATTTTGCAATGAAAACATATTTAACAGTAATATATATGTCCATGACAGGGTGGACATATCTTATGGTTTATGCTTGAAATAATGGCCCATAATTATCTAAAAAAAATGTGTGGGAGCTCAGCTAATATGTTTCTATAGAACTTGAGTGTCTACTATTTATGACATGACATGAAGCGAATGGGAAATTAAAACCAAAATTTTTGAGTACTGTGTGGGTTGAAAGGCACTCTCTGGTGATATTGACCCAAGTGTTGTCCTTAAACTCTGTGAAAGAATTCAACACACTTTGTGTCATTTTTAACACAACTTTTCTAAGAGCATTCATGCATCAGTGTGAACAGTAGTCACAGTACAAATGCTTACTTTAAATGTGTGTGTGTGTGTGTGTGTGTGTGTGTGTGTGTGTGTGTGAGAGTGTGTTTGTATGCAGAGTTTCTGTAAAAGCTTGTTCTCACCACTGTCTCGTGACAAGGGAGGTTCATCCAGTCCTGTATGTTCAGGAAGCTCTGAGAGACTCTCATCCACACGCCGTACACTTTGCAAGCTCATCGACAGGCGCTTTTTAATTATCTTCATGCGGTCCATCAAAACTTGACTCTGCCCACGACCTAAAGGATATTTTGGGTTCAGGTCACATATGCACACTCAATAGCTGAATCTTACAGAAGATCATGGATGCTATTTTATGAGCATTTAAATGCAGTACTATACAATAATTCATACATGTAATGTCATTGAGCAGGGCTAAAGAGGTTTGGGATTTTTGAGCAAGCACATGCTAAATCTCAGGCATAGGTTTGTTTGTGAGATCAAGAAAAGGGCAAAGACCATTTGTGTCTTTCTTTATGTTACACGTTACATTCTGCATACATCTTTGTATACACATGGAAAAGGACTAAATGGTTGAAGACTCCATTAAATAATAAAGAATGTAGCACCTGCTGGTGAAATCACAAAACATGGTTCTCGGACATCTGAGAACCATCAGAAAATTAAGTTTACATGGACCTATAGCATTGTGGGACTATATGGCACGCCTGTTTACAGATTAGCTTATACTTAGTTTTCTCATGGAAATTCTATAAGGTGTATCACACTCTTCATCTGAAAATAGGCCACTATCAATCAAAGACCACAATTTCAGTAATAAATACTAACTGTTTATGCAATACATTTATATTTACCACTTACCAGGCTTAATCAGGATATGTTGGCTGCATTTTAGTTCAAATACTAAGCTGCTCTTTATGGTCATTTGAATCCTTAATATCTATCACAAGCAACAGGTAATAAGACAAATTATGTATGGGGCAGCAAACATAGCAAGCTACACAAACTCCTACATTTCATCTACTGTAAGTTTCCAAAAGCAGTTTCTTAACTGTTTTCAGCATTGCTGCAAGGACTGCTACGGGTGCATTAGAAGAAACTAGTAATGTTCTTCGGCCACTTTCCACTTTCAGGTCAACTACTTTCAAAAACTAAAGCTAAACAAAAACAAGTTTTGAGTTTGCTGTGAAAAAAACCTGGATGTAATGACTTTGCATTTGTATTTGCAAAGTTATAAAATCAGCGTCATCACTGAAACAGAACCGTAACTTCAAGAGGAGCATTAAGTCCACGCTGACCACCTCTCTAGACTCTCCAGTTTGCATACTGACCCAACCACTCTCTACTGACTGTACCATGTTCCTTGCCCTTGTAAAGCCTTGTCGAAAAAAAGGACACACACAGATAAAGACAGCACATTCCTTAGGAGTAAAGGAACCTCTTTCTTCACTATCTGCAAGCCGTAAAATTAATAAATGACCAGCACCAGCGCCAACTGGCTGGCCGATTTCCTGCCATGCTCTCGTCTTATCACCTCAAGAGACCCATAAAACCAGGAGAAATTTGAGAAGAACATCTGGATGTCTTTAAAGAACAGAACCTTCAATGTTGTTCCTGAACCGGCTTACCATAAATAAGGTTAGAGTAAGCAACAGTACAAAGAACGTTGCATCTGTAAAACGTTCCAGCAACAGACACTCCCGGGATCCCCTGATCGCTTAACAAATTTATGATTTAATCAACAACGAGACAGATATACGTTGACGCAGACGCTCAACAGATCTCCACAGAAATGACTGTCTCATGACCCCTTTCGTCCTTCTGCATTCCAACAGAAACGTGCGCTCTCCCGTTCTTTAACAGACAAAGAGACTCAAAACTTTTCTTAAGTGTTCCAAAAGGACAAATAATAATTGCTTCGCTGCTATCAAAAGCAACAATACATATATATAATATATAGGCTATATATATAGTAAGGTGGTATTTTTGTTTTATGTCAGTTATAATCTTGCTGTGTTATTGGAACCGATGGTATTTTTGTAATCTTTTGAACGTATAATTTTCCCCTGTAGAGGACTCACTAGACTTTTAGGATCATATGCATGATGGGTTATTTCTAATCTTTAATTTGAACCCTTTTGTGTGTTTTAGCAGGAAAAGCTATTAACGTGTGTGAAATATGTTGAGTTTGGTTTCATATTAATCGTCATGATAAATGCAACAATTTGGTGTGAATGAAAATGAACCTTTAGCATCATAATGTATGATTATAACACGTATAGAAATCTGCCAGGATATTTTCTTCATGTGACAAAATAACTAAGCAGATAATCTATGCACGGAAAGACGCCGTGCGGGGCGGGGCTCCGCCCTAAAGGAACAATGTGATTGGTAGAAGCCTCTAGGGGTTGGACAGAACGCATCCGGTTAAAACTCTGACACAAAGGCCCTTTGTTGCCGCTTGCGTGCGCAAAACTTGCAAAGACTTTGGCTTCGGCTCACTGAGCGCGCTGCTAAGCGCCCACGACCTTAACATCTGGTCGATCATCTAACAACACTACAAATACTTAGTCAAACGTCTGAAGAAACCTTGAAAGCCTGAAGCTACGCGGAAGGAACTCAGAGAACAACTTGCTGGTCAAGCCTTCTCGCAAAGAATCAGGCAACCGCCAATCACAGGAGGGCTTTCCTTGAAAGGCGTCAGACGACGACACATCAGCAGCCAATCAGCCGCGGGATTCCCTCGAACCAGGAAACCCACCGATCAGCTGTCATCTCAACTTAAAGCAAGTAATCAAACAAAATCTCTATTTCGCTGGAAACTGGTCAAACTAATCTTTAAGAGTAAAGATAATAGAGGTCTCTGCTTGTGTAACTTCCGTAGGCGGAGTTCACAAACTCCGCTAAATAAAATGTGTATTTTATTTAGCGTAGTTGTATTGTAGGGTTGTCCTAAGGTAGCGAATAAACTTTGATTCAGTTATAAAGATATCTTTTGTCTTGTGCTATGTGATTTTAGAATTCTGAAACTATTTGCCAAGATCGCGTTACCTATGCTCATAAAGTTACCCAAATAATTCTGTATTATTATATCGTGGCCACGAAAATAAACAGAATTGCTCAGATATACTGAATTTTAACGACTCGCTGGACGATTGTTAATAAGGTATAAGTTGGACGTTTTGATTAATATCAGTTAATCATATCAATATCGAATCCATACGACTCGATTTCTAAAAGCTAAAATTCAATTTAAAAGCTTAAACCAAGAGCTAAAATCCTTTAAACCCTTCATCTGGCCTTTTCACACCCAGAGAGGGACACTTATGTCAGAATGCTGCTCATAGACTTTAGTTCAGCATTCAACACAATCAACCCTCAGAACCTCACAGAGAAACTGAGCTCACTCAACATTAGCACCTCCCTTTGTAACTGGATCCTGAACAACAACTTGTTTCAAAACAAACAGAGATAATCCTTTGATTTCAGGAAGTCCCACACCATAGACCTTCCACTGCACATTAGAGGATCTCCTATTGAGACAGTCAGGTGCAAAAAGTTTCTGGGTCTGCACATCACAGACGATCTAACTTGGTCCCACAGTACCACTTCACTGGCCAAGAAAGCACAGAAATGTCTCCACTTTCTGCAGTGGCTAAGAAGGGCAAACCTCCTTCCATCCTGACCATGTTTTACAGAGGAACAAAGTGAGAGCATATTAACTTCATGCATCACTGTCTGGTTTGGCAGCTGGAATGCTTCGCAAGGAATGCATTGTAATACATTTATCAAACACGCTGTGTGTACAAGGCCCGCAGCATCATAAAATATCCCACCCAACCCTCATACAAACACTTTGCTCTTCTCCCATCCTACAAGAGGTCCCATTCCATATGGGTCAGAACAAAAGATTGTGCAACAGTCTCTTTCCTCAGGCTGTCAGGCTCCTCAGTTCCCTGATACCTTCCACCTTGAGGAGAAAGACTTTCGCACTGAGGCTAACGGCAATAACTACAGTAGCATTTACACTACTGCCAGTAATTGGAACCACAACTCTATCTTTATCAATATCTGTATAATATGATGTTTTATTAATACTTCTTCATACATACTGTGTCAGAAAATTACTATAACAAAAATAGCTATGTGCACTTTAATACTTTAGGTATTCTTACGACTGCAAAAATCACCTGTGACTTTTTGCTTCCATCACCATCATATGTTTTTTTTTTTGAAAAAAAAAAAAAAAAAACTGCACTGAACACCTAGTAAAACAACATTTCATTCCACTGTATATATAAGTATATGGCTGGAACAACAATAAACTATCTCTAATCTCAAATCCTTGTTGCAGGAATAATACCCTTTTCTTGTGGTCACACGTTGAATGTGTAGTACCTTACAGAAAATCAGACAGTTATGACATGATCAGAACTGTACTGAAATTCCACAAGAGGCCAGAACTGACACTCCATAAAAATAAGAGGCCCTGTCAATGTGCCACCAGCAAGTGTGAGCTAACCAGTTACTCCTTTATGGAAGATTGTATCAATTAGTATAAAACGACTTTAACGTTTTGTCAACTCTAGGCAGTTAACCCATGACAAATGGGTCCAAAGATGGTACATCTTCACTATCACATGAAGAATCATGAGTTAAGACAAATGGGGTGATTTGCCTCCAAGACAGAGAGCTAAAACAGACTACCTTTTGAGACCTTATGACCTCCTGCTTTCAGCAGAACTGAATTCCTCAACAAACCACTCTCTAAATGGCACAGAGACTTTATATATCAAAACACATCAAATTATTCCAAAACGATTTAAAGAGAGTGTATAATCAAATAGTATTACATTGCATTACTTTATCATGTCTGTAACCCATATGTTTGACTTTATCACACATTGTTCAGGCCATTCTGAATATTACTACTGAATAGTATTGAATTAATATCAACATTTGTGGAATAAAGTATCAATTCCTGGTAAAATACATCATATCTTCTCATGTGTCTGAGAAGATAACATGTTGAGTAATGTGAGAGAAGGAAAACATACAGTAGTTATTCTCCAAACTAAAGACAATATCTAATCAGTAAGAGACCCACTAGGATTTGATTAACCAGCAGAACTTAAAAATGCTTGACACAAACAAATCATCAGTCTGTTCTGAGTTCAGTATGAGAATTCGAGAGTCAGGTCCAGTTCAGCAGCATGATGAGCTAAGCAGCATAACTCAGCTATGCTATTATGGTCTTCAAAGAATGCTGTGCCAATTTTTAGATCTGGCCCTGCAGTTGAGCAGAACCCCCTTTACTGTGAGGGAGGTGGATGGAGATAATGTCACTAAGTCTGCTCCAGCCCCAGACATCATCCTTGAGTGTGCTCCAGCTTTTGAGTAGTTGATCTGCTGGGAGATGGCCACTGCCCCCGAGCCTGTGCATACGCCTGCCACAGACCCCCAGTCAGAAGATCAGAAGACTAGTCTGCTTTCACCCAGTTCCCTGGCCCTTCTTCCTCAGCTGGTTCCACTCAGGATATATGACTCATCCCAGGTCCCCAGTACTTCCTCCTTTACCGATTTTTACCAGGGTCTTAATCAGCTCCTCTGACCCCACCTCATCCACCTGTTCTGCTGGCTCTCTCTAGTCCTCCAGCTTCACCAGCATGACCACAGTCTCCTGGCCAGCCAGATCCACTGTGGTCTTTGGACTCATGGCCTAAGCCTAGGACTTCATCAGGGCCCCACTGTGGATCTCTATTCTTCCGGCTCTTCCATGGTCCTCTTCACCGCTGCCTCCTTCATGGATGTCTCATGGTCCTCTGGCTCTGTATTGGTCATCTGGAAACAGGTCCTTTTCCACTCTGTTGTCTTGGCCCTCCTTCCTTCCTTCGCACCCCCACACCAAACCTCACCATGACTTTTGTTATGTTGGCCACCAGCTGCTTTAAGTAGTAAAGTGAATCTCCTGAGGAAACTCATCCAGAGTTACAGTTACCCCACTCTTCCACCAAGGCACTTGCAAGTTCTTGAACATGTCTTGGGGGACACATAGTTACATGTGATTTGTCACTGCATCAGCTTTCCTTCCTGTCTCCCTGTAGTGCGGCCTTATATTACAACTTACATTACACCTTACATTACAGACATTGCAATTTATTGCTTTGGCTACATCTGCAGTCCACATGCCTCCCTGTAGCAGGACTATGGCTATGTTCACGCAGGTTAGCAGGAACTCTGGGCATCTTCTGGTGTTTTTCAAAGTCAGTAGGAAGGTCTCCTTATAGTCCTAAGTTATTGGAACTGTGATCTTAATTGCCTACTCACTACAAACTGTTAGTGTATTAGTGACGGTTCTACAGGTGCTTGGACAATAATTGGTCATTGAAGAAGCATGAAAAAAAAATGTTAAACCCTTTCCAATAAAGATCTGTAAAGCTTATTTGGGTTTTACAAAATTATCTTTTAAACACAGTGTCCTGAAAAGGGAATTTATTTATTTTGCTGAGTTTATTATATTGTAAAACAACCAGTCCCTTTCCTGGCAATAAATTCAACAACAGTTATCATCTGTGTTCTTCAAAGATGTTGAGATAAATGATGTAGAGGGGGAAATTACCAGTCAATTGTTTTAATAATTGATTGCCAGGCTTACCCAGTAACTGAGACAAATTTGGGCGATCGGAACTGAGTAAAGTTTCTCATGGAAATGCCAAAATGGTGAGCAAAATATCACCATTTAACAAGGACTAAGGATGATGTTAATTAAATTGCCATGTAACCATTCAAGTTTCATTTAATCACAATCGTTATTATCAGAACAGCAGTTATTATCAGAACAGCAGGGGTATTACAGGAAGCAGGTTATGTGACATACCTGGGTAGCCATAGCAACCTATTTGCTGAACATAAGCTACTCCAGAGCAGGTTATGTTTCAGGGTTAGTTCACTTCAGAGCTATCAGCGCCAGTACTGAACTGTGACTCTTGAACCTTGGCCCTCTCCCCAACCCACCTCAGGTGGAAATTAAACTACCAGCCTAGCTTACGATGTCCTCTTCTAAAAGTTAACTTTGACAATTCCACCTCTGAAACAAGCAGCTAATCCAGCCTCAAGAGGGTCTAATCATGTACACACGACTGTCAACGGCTCCTTGCTGCGACTCAGAACACTGTTTAAAATCCTGCTGTGCCGCTGACGAAGAGTTTTATTGATCAGAATGTGAATTGTTCAAGTATAATCGATGTGAATCTTGCCATTAATGTGTCTGTTTAATCTTCCATTATGTCC
>JAFVLL020043718.1:0-25698 GCA_021397915.2 Tor tambroides
TTTTAGAGACACACACCCTTCCTGAAGGAGTGAAGACTGACGCTATACAGCCTTGAGTACTAACAGGTGAAGAGTTGAACATTTTATACATGCCCGATGTCACCGCTCATATGCAACAACTCCTTTAAAAACAAACACACCTCCCTAGTTTATAATGGACTTTTTGCAAACTTATTCTTACATGCCATCAAGAAGCCGATTCCTATGGACATAAAATGTTACTAGGAGCTACCCTTACTAAAAAGTACTGTGGAACTACCATGGTAAAGTGATGATAACCAAAGGATTACACTACCGTTCAAAGGTTTGGGGATTTTTTAACAAAAATGCTTTAAAAAGAAGTCTCTTCTTCTCACCAAGACTGCATTTATTCAATCAAAATGTATTCAATTTTGTGAAATATTATTACAATTTAAAATAACCGTTTTCTATTTGAATATATTTTAAAATGTAATTTATTCCTGTGATGCAAAGCTGAATTTTCAGCATCATTACTCCAGGCTTCAGTGTCACATGATCCTTCAGAAATCATTGTAATATGCTGATTTTCTGCTCAAAAAATATTCTGATTATTATCAATGTTGAAAACATTTGTGCTGCTTCATGGTACATTTTTTTTAATGAAAGCAACGTTTTTTGACGAAAAGAACAGCATTTATTTGAAACAGAAATCTTTTGTAATATTATAATTGTCTTTACTGCCACTTTTGATCAATTTAATGCATCCTTCATTTCTTTAAAAATCGTAAACTTTTGAACAGTAGTGTATCATACTCATACTATGGCATTTACAGTAAATTGTACTCAAAAGAACTGCAACTAATACCATGGTACACGCCCAAACACATCGTGATACCATTTTACTTTGATATATACCATGGTACTCAATGATAACCCTATTCATATAGTAAGTTATTACCATGTACATTGGTCATGCCATGATCCCATACACATACTTACATTAGACTTCAAAAATACCATGGCACATGTCCAGAAGTATGGTATTTCCATGGTACTTTAACATAAGCCATACCATATTCAAATACCATGTTACTACCATCCCGCATGTTGTAAAACCATATTATTTTGATATACTGTAGTACTGAACGATTCATATTCAATCTATTTACATAGTTCTCCAAGTACTTCATCAAATATCTTTATATGTACTTTTTTTCGTAAGTGCATGTTTTAGTAAACTCAATAAACAGCGATGTTAGCTGGCATTTAGAACCTACGTGCTTTTTGTTAAAAATAAACTAAACACGTTTCAATTAACTAAACAAACCATCTAAACAAACGGCCTCTGTTTTGTTGTCATGACGACGGCGCGGCCCGAAGGTACGAGCGCGAGCTTGTTGTTGTTTCTCACATGGCGGTGCAGAATTGGAGCGCTGATGTCATGCACCGTGTCTTATCGCAGCGCGTCAGGTCATTAGTTCAGACGCTAACTGCGGCCCATGATTCAACACTGGGCAGCTCATTCCTGCGGCCATGAAAGAAATCAGACACGTTTGTTTTCACAAACCGCTGCCACACCATTTCCAAGTGTCCATAACAGCGATCCATGGTATTGCATGGTGCCTCCACGTTATGACAACTCATTATTTGTGAAATGCAATGTGAGTCTAAACACAGGCAACTCTTCTCTTTCTGCTGCACCCACATGTGGACGTCCTCCACAAACCTGAAATGTTTAGACAGAGCCTAAAGTCCAGAGAGAATACTGAGTCACACAGGCTGATTTAAGACATCATCTCTGTCACTGACGGCTTCAAAGCGCTGTAGCGCTGCCAGCCGGCTCCCGTGGGCCCGTGTCAGAGGAACTCCTTCTGTAGGAAATGGAATCGCTAAGTGCAATCTGATGAAGCGCTTCCTGAAAGCTGCCCTTACTCACAATGAAGTCAGAGACAAGCAAATTTCTCAGTTACATGGTCACCAAGCACATAAACACAAATAAAACTAGATACTTCCTGCAAAAGTAACTCGCGAGTGGGCGTTGCTATATGGTTGGTAAAGTGGGTTTTTAATTGTTTAATCTATTTGCCTGGTGGTTTTTACTAGACCAAGCTGAAAAATCCCTCCCTCAAATCTTTATATATGGCTTGAGTCCCTCCTTCAAAGTAAATCTGGTTTTTCAAATCCAAATCATCATCCGCCCAGGCAAAAATCTTGAATCAACATGGCAACAAGGCATGTCATCACACTATATGGGGTAAGTTGGCACAAAAAGCACCTGTCCATTATAAGCTTCTCAGCTAAATTTAAACAGCAAAAAACAAATCGTAACACAAAATAATGAACAAAAAAGTCAAAATGTACAAAGAAACATGAAAAAACATACAGAAATAAAGTATTATATAATTGTAATTAATAAATATATAAAAATATCTATCTATCTATATGAATTCATGTATCTAATTATATATATATATATATACACATACATATATATATAATTTTATACAGTTTGCATGTTTATATAATTTTTTAATATATGTAATTTTATACAGTATATTATTTACAATTTATGTATGTTTGTGTGTACATCTATTTATATCTATCTATCTATCTATCTATATCTATCTATCTATCTATCTATATATATATATATATCTACATATATATATATATATATATATATATACATATATATGAATTCATACATATCTAATTATATTTATGTATATCTATCTATCTCTATATCTATATAATTTTATACAGTTTATTATTTAAAGCATACACATATATACACACACACCCACATATATTAAATATACACACGCATATAAGCAAATAACTATGTACAATTACAGTATAGCAACAGGTTTACAAAAACCACTCAGTTTGTCCTTTAAAAGAGTAAAACCATTCCTACATTGATGACAAAAACCTAAAATGAATTTTTTTAGAAGTACACAACTTACCTTTTTGATATGGTCCCAAGTTACAGGTATCCGTTCACAGATGACTTTGTGTCAAAGTCAGCGAAGACTTCAAAAACGTGTCAAAAGAAACGTCCACTTTAATGTCCATCTGTTCCTGGAATAAACCATCACAAAGGCGCTCCCTCTTGCTGTCCGGTCTTTAGGTCGTCTTCTGTTCCTACAGAGACTGTCCGAGCACTAGCAGTCTGTGAGAACTGTATTGTCCTCTATCCAAGTCTGAGCGAGCAGAATGACTGAGAAAAGAGAGAGAGAAAGAATGACCAATAAGAAGGGAGGTAGAGATGGCCAGATCTGCTTGTTATGAATCTGGCTCACTTCTTTTGCCTATTCAACGTCCTGGATGAGGGAAAGATGGTACGCAGAGACAGTTTAGAGCGTCTAGAGAGACCCCTCACTCCTTTATGTCCTGACCCGTGAAGCGCTGTGTTGACTAAGAGCTAATTTTAACTCATGCGCTCAGTCTCTCATAGCGTTTAGCAGCTGAGGGGGTTGAAACAGACGTCTGTGAACCCTGCTGACAGCTGGACCACAGTATTCCGCCAAATGAGGAAAAGACTGTCATAACTACCCAAGCAGTTGCTGGGATAGAAATGAACTTTCTGCGTCAGGTAGATCAAACATTGGCGGCTGAAGGGAATCAGTGCAGGGAAGAAAACTAATATTTGTATAAAAGAATAAAAGAATCAAATTTGTATAAACTGAATAAAAGTATCAACTTCTTTCAAAAACAAACCTTACTGACTCTAAACTTTTAAATGGTGGTGTATATTGTATATAGCCACAATTTTTTGAATACACACCACGGTAGTAACAAACAAAATTATAATAGTTATATAATACATTATTATATAGTTATATAATACAATACAAAATATATAATACATTTTGCATACATACATGTATGGATGTATTTGCAAAAAACAAAATTTACCTCTGTATTCTTATTACTATAATGCAAAAATAAAATATCTGTAAAATATTTATACATCCTGAAGACATTTGTTGTACTGTATTTAACTTATTATATATATATATATATATATATATATATATATATATATATATATATATATATATATATATATACATATATATATATATATATATATATATATGAATTGAAAATAGTAAAAATAGACTTCATTATCTTTATGCAAAATGCATATTTTTGTAAATTGCTCAGTTTAATTTATGTGCTGCTTTTAATTAATTTTAATTCATTCAATCATTCATTCATTCATTCATTCATGCCAATTTAAATAAAAATTCTAATATTTTTTTTTATATTTTCAAGAATATATATATATATATATATATATATAATTTTTTTTTACTTTTTTCATATTTATAATACAAATATTGATATTTATTAGTAGCCTATTTTTGTATTTGGATCACCATTGGAAATTCCAAAATTCCCAATAAAATATCCTGATGCATCAGAATCAGAATGAGATTTTTACTTCCTAAGCTGAAGCATGTAAACAAAATAAAAATAATCAAACATGTTTGACTACACAAAGCCAGCAGAAGTAGGACACAGTTATTGCCTTTTTTTTGGCAAAGTCTTGCAAAAGTGCCACAAGCGTGACAGCATGTCATGACAAACACTGACACAGAAGTGTCAGAAATGTCACACAGTCATTTGAACAGGCTTGTGTTTACAGCCCTGTTTCTATAAAGCTCTTTGGCAACAACACTTGTTGTCTTGCATATGGTAACATGGAAAAACTACGCTATTATTCATAGAACCATGTAAATTCCAAATGGTCCATGACTAAAGTAATCATTCGCGATTAAAAACAAAACAAAACATGGTATTACCATCTGTACCTCATTACTGTCACAGTATTTTTCTGTAAGTAAGGACACAGAAACCATGTAAACTGAGTGTGTGTTACCTGAATGAACTGTCAAGAAATGTCTAAAAAAAGTGGAATATATTACAACAAATCAGCATCACCCACAGATGTAAATCTTTCAATTGTGGTCACATGAATGCTGTTTTTCTGTCAATCTACAACACAAGACATCATAAACAACAACACAATGCTAGTTTACGTCATCTTCAGCCCTGAATGTGGGCAGCACTGAAGCATTCCTGCATATTATTTCATTTTACAGAGTTATAATATGTAGATTAATGTACAGCAATGAAACAGAAGACTCATTCATCAGATACAGAGCTCATTTGGACAGAGATTTCATTGTCATTTGGTTGACCATCCATTTAGAGTTAACAGGGCAAAACAGCGCACTCTACCGGCTGCTCTGACAAACAAAATACAAAAAGGTTGTGTTTGTTATTTTGGGTTTATCAAATACCTAAGGCGTAGGTTTGATTTTGACATTGGTGGTGACATAACAGCAGAAACATATGATTTCAAATAGGCCTACATAAACAAAGATCTGGCTCAACACCTCTCTTTTCTTTATTCAGAGTTGATCTAGACCAGTAGGGTATATGGAAACTATCCAAAGCTCTGTTAATCCTAAAGCAATCAAAACTGTATCTCTATGTTCATCCTGTGTGTCCTCTCTTTAGATGTAACGTTATATTTATTACTTTTTTGTTAACCTGGCAACGGATCCTTTACGAAAATTAACCATGGTCTTACTTCCTGTCTTTCTATTTTTTTTTTTTTTATAACTGTACTGCCTTAATGGTTTGATGTTTTTTAGTACTGTTCAATAAAAAGAAAGAAAGACAGAATTGGAAAAACAAAGATTTGCGATACGCTCTCCGAAGTTCCGATCTGACTCAAAAGATGATTTGCATTTCAGATTGGGGCTTCGAAGCACGTATCACGAATCTTTCAATTCACGAAATGAAAGATGAAGAAAAATATTATCTAATTAATTTGTGTTTCCTGTTAGCCAAATTTCATATACACAAACAAAAATGTACTGGCTCAAAACCTCTCTTTTCTTTGTACAATGTTGATTTAGATAAATATATGGAAACTATCCTAAATTCTATTAATCCGAAAACAATGAAAACTGTATCTCTTTATTCATCCTTTGTGTCCTTTTTTATTTAATACACGAGTTTCACAATTTGAGTTGAATTACTGAAATAAATGAACTTCTCCACGACATTCTAATTTATTGAGATGCACCTGTATATACATTTAAAGATAAAATGTATTGCTAGAGGCAATTTATTAGTCCCTGCTGGTAGGCACATGTCCCTAGCGTCCCTATTCTACGCCCTTGTTATTTATTCATAACTTTTTGTAACACTATTTCTTGTTTATTTTAATTTAATGGAAGAAGTACCTGAAGATATCGTGTCCATATTATGTTTATCCTCCTCAGATGCCATCACCTCAAGCAACTGTTTATGTAGCCTAAATAAATGAGCTTTAAACACACCTTTTCGTATTATAAAGTTAATTTGAGGAAACCGGCATCTTTCACACTGTCTCCCGTTTCCTCGTCGCTTCTTTTCTGTAGTCTGATTGAAATTAAACAAGAAGCAGAAAAACACGTCTATCACAATCACATTCACTAAAGAGCGAAAAACTACATTACCCGAGTCGATCCGAGGCGTGCGGCGTGCGGCGTGACGTCAGCGCGGCTGCTGTCAGTCAGACAAAGACAGTCAGTCAGTCAGGGCGAGTCTTCCTCACAACATCACATGAAATATCATCCTCATCGCCTGACAGAGCGCATTAAATGATCTGCTGCGCTGAGATTTTGTGTATTTTCCTCATTCCAGGTAAGAAATGTGATCTTATCCTTGAGGAGAGTCAGTTTTGTGCTGGCTCGTGCTAAGCTAACTAGCCGCCTGGATAATTCAGTTCGTTTTGTTTATCTTGTTAAAAACGCGCTTCGTGATTTGATTTTAATCGACATGTATATCTAGTTTAAATCTATAAAGGCTTGTTTACATGTCTAGCTAGTTTATAGAGTAATATAACAGTCACTTAATGAGTTATGTAGCCAGTTTTCCTAGTGTGAAAGTGCTGAACTCATGTATTTATTTGTGCATATTCCGTCATATTTACTAATGAATATTCATAAACATTCATGTGAATAACTCGCTGAGATTTATTTATGCATGTGTTATTTTTTAAACCCTTTTGTTGTCTGTTTGCAAAGGTCAGGACACAGATGAGTCACGCCAAACTTATTTTTGTTTATATAGGATGAAATAGCCCGTGTGTCTCGTTTGTATTGTTATTTAATAAGTGTTTGTTTAATATATGCATGTTTATATTGCTTATGCTGGATATACAGTTAGTTTTCATGCACAGAGATGATGGGCGTATATCTGTGCTTTTATCACTATCATATCATATGACATGCATTAGGAAAAAAATACATATTTTAAAAACAAAGTCTGGGCTTTGGCAGGTCAAGCGAAGTTTGAACCTTCACACGCAATGCATAGATGGAAATGAAGTTAAATGAAAGCGATTTGCAAATAATCCTCATTGATCATGAGTTTGCTGCATGGACTTGTTCTGATCTGCATTCATAACTTGAGTTTCCAGTATCTGTCTGATGTGAGGAGCGTTCAGATGCATGGAAAAAGATGTCTTTCTTCTTTTTATGCACGCTACTATTTATAGAAGGTCCTGGTGAAGTCTGTTGCAACACCTAAATGAATAAGCAAGTAAGCTGTTAAAATGCATCTTGTCCCCGTTTCAATGTATATTAACTTGTGGTGTTTTAGATCTTGCAGGGCTTAATGGTTAAATGTACACTTTCAGGTCATAAAACCTGTGCCGAACCATAACTCTATAACCATTAATGAAATGAATAATTATTCACACAAAGTTTACTATAGCATGTTGTTAGATTTTGGAAACCACACATGGAGAGCATTGTAAATGTTGTTGGAATGTCAAGTTTTAATAGTGCAGAAAAACATCAGACACATTTTCCATCCTGCTGAATTCGGTCTCATTTTGCGTTTCTCGATGACCACGTCTCCATAAGCACTAGTTATTAAATGAAAAGAAGAAGGGCGCATGGATTCTCATGTGGATTATTATTTAAAGCTCTCAGTGAACTCATTTGACTTGTCTGGATGCAGTCAGATGAGCTGATGCACGTGTGCATGCGGTGCAGGACTGCACCCTTGACTTGCAGTCTCTGCAGCTGTGCCCTCATAAAGAACCCTGCAGTGAACGCCTGCAGTATTTAATGCCACATGATCACTAATGCAGCAGGGCTTATGGGTGAGACCCTCTGTGCATGTTAAGAGACGTCAGAAGAGGATCGCATGCATGACAAAAGACGGCGACAGCGTTTTGTATCTTTCATCGCACACACAATTTCTGCCTCAGTCGAAAGCCTCGCAGTGATATATTTTTAGAAACCCACAGCGGCTGCCACGTTCCTATCACAGACTTTTATAAGGATCATCTGAGATCTAAGTGGAAGCAATTATGCTGTACAAGAGCTCGCTGAGCCCTTTTTTTAGCAGCGAGCTCTTTGGCTCCAGCAGTGTAAGGTTAACGGTTAACTTGTGTAAATATAGTAGGTCTGGTATAATGGAAAACTCCAAACCAGTGAGGAATTTCACAGCAAACCAGCTGTGATACTGGGATGGTTAAGTTAGAAGAGTAGTTGCCACAAGGCCGCTGGGTTGCCAGTCTTTCCCATTCGTTTTTGCTGTAACATAACGATTATTAATAGTCAAGCTAATAGTCATTATTGCTCAAAATAGCTGTTTTACGTGCAATTCAAGTGAGAAGATGATAGTTAAAATGTAACCTGTAACCTGGTTGGCTAGTCATCTATTACGGCCTGGTATTAATATGACTATGCGTAACCATTAGCTTAATATAAAACCATGTGCTCTAGATTAGAGGGTTAAACAAAACATGCTCCGTATTTGCATTCTGCGCTTTAATCTGGAGTTACATAAACTCCATCCGTCATTGGGTGGTATGGTTTCCTTGACAACAGCGACAGTAATTGCTCGTGCTTGTTGATGAAAGCCGTCTTGGATAAACAGAATTATAAGTAGGTCAGATGAGTCCTGCTTTTATCATCATAACTCGGGTGCCATGAGATGGCGGAGCACTTGAAATGATAATTCATTCGTTTGTCTTAGGATCTTGACATGTTTGAGTGAATTCGGGGTTTGTTCCTTCCTACTGCTCTTATAGAAAATATGCGTTCGATGGCTGTGTACAATAAGTAAATGTACAACCTGTATCCCACAATGCAATGCACACAACCTTCTGTTTACAAAGTGACACACTGTTCCAGACTAATAACAAATGACTATTAAACTGAGTTGTTCACTTAGTATACGCTCTGAACAGTTCAGTAAGCAAGTCATTGGATTGATTTAAACCATAAACATTAACGAATGCATTTGAGAATCAGTTTTTAGTAAAGAGAACTGGTATTTTATTAAGGAGAGTCAGTCTATTAAAAGTAATTTAAGTGTTTGTTGTTGCATTGTGCAAATATGCTGAATTGCAATGCACTTAAACTCTAAAGATTTAATTGAATAATGACTCCTCATAATCATGGCAATTAAGAATATTTATGCAAAAGTGTGCTTATATTTACCATAAAGTTGCAAATTTTGTATAATAATAACAACAGCAAGCCCTGAGATGAATAAACCAAAAGCAACATCATCCATTATTTTTTACATCTTGATTCACTGTTTGTTCGGAATTCTTAGGATTTTGTTTTACTAGTCGTTGACCAATAGGTTTTTTTTGTTGTTGTTGTTAATAAATGGCGCTTAAATTTTGAACTTTATTGCATATTATATTATATATTATATTTTTATAATATTCATTTTATAGTATTATTATAAATTTGAAAATCTTATAACAACAACATTTTATTTGGCCATATTTTACTTTTTTATATTTTATGAATGAACTAGAAGCAACATCTTCCAATAATTTTTCCTTCTTAATGCTTAAAATTAGTCTTTGATTTACTAGTTGTTGACCAATATTGGTTATTTCATGGCAATTGAGTAAATCAAGTATAAACCTGAGTTGCAATGTTCCATAACATTTGAAATATTTATTGTTGCATATTGTTGTTGTAGTTTATCTTTTAGGGTGTACACAGTACTGCACAATATCTTTTTGTTGATTTCTTTTACTAGTGTTTGACAAATATGGATTTTAAATGGCAATTTAATTTTAAATATGACAAATATTTTTACATTTATTATTTTTTATAAAATTGTGAATTGTGTAATAGTAACTACTCATTCATTCATTTAAGTTTGTGACCATTTTAGTTGCATTCAGAGCCTTGAGATGAATAACCCAGAAGCAATATTAGCCATTATTTGTAACTTTTTGACTGTTTGTTCAGAATGCTTAAAGTTTTAGGATTTATTTAACTAGTGAATCACCAATTTTTGTGTATTTATTTATTTATTTTAATGTAATAATTTATCAAGAAGTTAACTGAGATATTAACTGGATACCATTCACTTAATCATTCAACATTTTTAGATAACATGTCAAAAATGCTGCATATTAATGTTCAAACTATTTGTTGCATACTGTTGTACTTTTTTTTTATGTTAATGATAGGGAACATACAGTATGTACTGCACAGCATGCAAACTGTCTGTTCTCAGTGTAGCATCTGTTTGTTTTTTTCTGTCAGCATTCATGGAATGCTCTACTATAAGAGCCATTGATGCACATGTGATTGATGTGCATTGTGTTTCTGTGTCCCGTCAGAATGTCTCACTACACAGATGAGCCACGCTTCACCATCGAACAGATCGACCTGCTCCAGAGACTGCGGCGCACAGGTATGACCAAACCCGAGATCGTGCACGCGCTGGACACCCTGGAGCGACTCGACCGCGAGCACGGGGACAAATTCGGCCGGCGTGGCCCATCGGACTCCAACACCACCAACAGCACCACCTCCAGCACTACACCCACCTCAAATAACACTAGCAATGCCACCGTGGCGACCTCCTCCACCACTTCCACAGCAACGCAAACGCAGTTCCACGGTAATTTATCGCCGTCGCCCAGCAACAGTTACGCCACTTCTCCACCTGCCGTCTTACCCTCGCCGGTCTCTCTGGTCGCAATGGCGCAGAACGGGCGGGACGCTTTGGCGGCGACGCCCAACGGGAAGCTGTCGCCGAACCGTTACCCGGTGAACAGTGCGGCGGCCGTGAGGTCATATGGGCTGGAGGGGTCAGAGGAGGACCTGGATATAGATGACAAGGTGGAAGAGCTCATGAGGTCAGTCAGTCAGGGTTATTATAGTTAACTAAAACTAAAAATACTACAACCATTAGAAAATGTTCATTACTTGAAATAGTAGAAATGTTAACTTGAATTTAAAGAATTATAAAATATATAAAATAAGATAATAAAAATATAAACATAATAATAATATAAAATAAAAAATGTTCAGCTAGCACTATTTCTGATGCTAGCAACTTTTTGAAATAATGTGTGAACAGTGCTGTATATTAACATTTGTTGCATACTGTTGTAGTTCCTTTTTAATAATAGGGAGCACAGTATGTACTACACAGTATTTACATTTTTTCGTGGTTTTAAAAGGCAGTTGCATTGTAAATATTACATACATATTTTTTTATAGAATTGCAATTTTTATAAATAATGATAATTTTATGTATCTATATATGTATTTATTTATTTTTACATATATTTGCGACTCTTAGTTTAGCAGTCTGGAGCCCTGAGATGAATGAAAAAAAAAAAAAATTAAACATTTTATTTAAGCTAACTGTCAAAGAAACATTTCTAACTTTACTGAAATTTAACTGAATGCAATAAAATAACTAAAACTGAAATGAAAAGAAAAATGAAAGAAAAAAACTATATAGACATTAAAAAACTCAAATGAAAACACAATTTAAAATAAATGTAAATATTTTGAAAAAAACATTTCAAGTATTAAAAAAAAATCTCACAGATTTTGTGGGTCAAAGCTGATTCAAACTCTAAAAACTCTCTAAACCTGTCCTGAATGTAGCGCTGTTGACGCGTGGTTGTGTTTACCGGGTGTAAGCAGGGTCATTTTGCTCTGAGACATTCTGCGATGAGTTTGAAAAATGAATCTTCGCAGACGTCATGTTGTTGTGGTGTTGAATTGCAGCTGTCATGTTTGCGTCCTGTGATGTATGCAGGCGGGACAGCACCCTGGTGAAGGAGGAAATCAAAGCCTTTCTGGGCAACAGACGCATCTCTCAGGCTGTGGTGGCTCAGGTCACAGGTCAGTCCCTCATCACCCTATTACCCCAATTTGTAAAACATCTATCATGTTCAATCAATCATCAGCAATCATTATAGAAATGCACTTACAATGCAAGTCTATGGGGCAAGACACTGCACTGTAATTAATGTTAAAATACATACTGTGCATGAAAGATGCTTGGTACTGTTGTCTGGCCATAACTGCGTCAAGTTTGCACACTGTTTGGTCACATTTGCACATGTTTTTAAGTCTTGCTAATTAGAGGTAGACTGATTGATCTTTTTTCCGATTAATTGGCACCCGATAACCAATTGCTGGAATAATCGGTTATCAGCAAAAATACATACCCTTAGTTTTTCAGGGTTGTGTCTGTTGCTAGAGCAGCAGAGAAGGTTAATTTCAACATATACTAAAACATTTTTAAAGTGCTATTAGTTAATGCACTATGAACTAACATGAATAACATCATAACATCTAGGTATAATTAATGTATTAATATTTATACATTTATTTCATTTAAAAAGTATGGTACATTTTCAGGGTTCAGTACTGTATCCATTAATTTGCATACATTTCCAGAAATCTGAACATTAGATAAAGTCCGGTTCAAAATTGTTTCTTCTTTTTTCCCCCTCTAGTCTGAAAGAAGACATGTTATGGAAGCAAAATAGACCAAAACCTCAAAATTGACTGAGGAAAAAAAAAAAAAGAAAAGAAAAGAAAACAATGGCTTTGCCTGAAATGAGCATAACCATGTCAAATATGTTGGATCTGTGTATTAGGTCTTAAAGTGATAGCAGCCAAATATACCTCCTGCTGTCTGTGTTTTTAATGCTAAACTGCTCACAAATGAATAACTTTTGTTCTTCAGTATTAATCTATATTATTTTAGTGAAGACTATGCAATGTTATCTGTCTTGTCTTTAATAATGTCCTATAGTGTGATAGAATCTCTTACTGACCTTGTCTTTGCAAACCACAGGAAGTTCATCTGCCAAGAAAAGTAGCCCCACTGCTAGAGGGTTTAGACTTCACAGCTTAAATATAGACAATTTAGACTTCACAGCTCAAATAACACTTTTGTGCTAAAACATTTACACGAGTCAAAATGTTTGTCTGTGGTAATCGACAGCATGTACCAGGTGTTTTCTTGAACCTGGAATATTCATTAAACTGTCATAACCAGGTGTGATGCGACAAATGATAAATCTCTTCGATTTCTATCAGAACTTTTGTTCACAACTGCAACAAATGTATAGATCATTTTGTTGGTTGTTTGGTTTCCAATTTTGCCACTTGCCACTGAATACAGTTCATTATTCACAATCCTGTTTCACATAGATTTATATGTTTTGATTAACTAAGATTTTGTCGCTTTACAGCATTCTGCTTTCAGCGAGGACAGAATGTGCAATAGATTTAACAGTAATTACTAAACCAAAACAGAATTCTGAATGTAAGATGGCCTGTCCTTTCGTTATTGTTCTGTCAAGTTGACTCTGACTTGTGCATTCATTTGTTATTGACTTTTGTCTTTCTGTGTGTCAGGCATCAGTCAGAGCCGAATCTCTCACTGGCTTCTCCAGCAGGGCTCAGATCTCAGCGAACAGAAGAAACGAGCTTTCTATCGCTGGTACCAGCTGGAGAAAACAACGCCAGGTCAACGAACTTTGCTTGTTTTACCGTAGGTCGATAAATGTACAAAGATAAGGTTGAACCCAATTACAGGCCAAAATGTTTATATACACTGCCATTCACAAGTTTGGGGTCAGTAAGATATTTATTTATTTTTTATTTAGCAACGATGCATTAAATTATTCAAAACTGACAGTAAAGACACACATAATGTTCCATTTCTATTTTAAATAAATGCTGTTCCTTTGAACTTCCTATTCATCCTGAAAAAATGTATGATGGTTTCCACACAAAATATGAAGCGGCACAACTGTTTTCAACATTGAAAGTAACAGTAAATTAGGGCTGCACGATTAATCGCATGCGATTGTCATGCGGATCTTGTCAGTAAAGCCGGTTCTGTGATTAGTTGTTAATCTCCTTCACGTGCTTTTAAACGGAGCGGCATTTAATACACAGAGCCGTAGATCACTGACAAGCTACGCAATATCGCGTTCATAATCGAATGCGATTCATCTGCGATTATGAACGCGATATTGCGTAGCTTGTCAGCGATCTATGGCTTTGTGTATTAAGTGCCACTCCATTTAAAAGCACGTGAAGGAGATTAACAACTAATCACAGAACCGGCTTTACTGACGAGATGCGCATGACAGTTGCATGCGATTTATCGTGCAGCGCTATAATAAATGTTTCTTGAGCTCCAAATCAGTATATTAGAATGATTTCTGAAGGATCATGTGACACTGAAGACTGGAGAAATGATGCTGAAAATTCAGCTTGGCATCACAGGAATAAATGACATTTTAAAATATATTCAAATAGAAAACAGTTCTTTTAAATTGCAATAATATTTCACAATATTACTGTTTTTACTGTATTTTTGATCAAATAAATGCAGCCTCGGTGAGCAGAAGAGACTCCTTTCAAAAACATGAAAAAAACATACCCACCCCAAACTTTTGAATGGTATTATATATATTTTTAATATATATTTTCAGGTGCCACATTAAATATGCGTCCCACCCCTGTATCTCTGGATGAGATGGAGTGGCGTCAGACTCCGCCCCCCATAAGCTCCGCCCCTGGAAGCTTCCGCCTGCGCAGAGGCAGTCGATTCACCTGGAGGAAGGAATGTCTTGCTGTGATGGAGAGGTGAGATAGAGAAAACGCCCCCATCTGAGAAATTATGTCTCTCAAACATATCAAATCAGGAATAAAATCTGTTATCAAAATGCGCTGCTTTAGTTCAAATCCTGCCAGTCCTGCTAACTGGATTGCGTTTACACTTTGTTCTCAGTTATTTCAGTGATAATCAATATCCAGATGAAGCCAAGCGAGAGGAAATCGCCAACGCCTGCAACGCTGTTATTCAGAAACCAGGTAGAAATGCTGCTGTGTCTGAATCTGCACAGCTGTGTTTGTGTGAATATCCTTTGCACTACAAATTACATTTGCATTCTCGCAATCATCTTTGACCTTTCAATCTTGTTTTCCCTGCCTAGGAAAGAAGTTGTCTGACCTGGAAAGAGTCACATCATTGAAAGTCTACAACTGGTTTGCCAACCGACGCAAAGAGATCAAGAGGAGGGCCAATATTGGTACCGTGTTTTGGTTGATTTAGATCAGAGATACTATTGTAGTTTTTATTTGTATTTTGAATGACTGATTTTTGTATTTTGTTTTCCTTTTAATTTTAAACTTTTATTAATTTTGTCATTTGTATATATTTTTTAAAGTTGATATTGTTTTTATTCATTTTTATTTCAGTTTTAGTTATTTTAGTACATTAAGTTAAACTAAATAAAAATTAGGACATTTTTCCTTTTTTTTAAAAAAAAATATTTTATTTCAGTTTTTTTAATGGTTTTAGTTACTATACTATAGTTACTCTGTTATCTCTGATTTATATTTAGGAAGGGCTTTGTCTTGATGAAGAAACATGTTCAAATCAGTCAGGAGTTTACCGGTTCGGTTACAAGTAGTAAATCGTTTGCTGATGTTCGTTTGTTGCGGTAGTGGTTTTTAAAGAGTTTCAGATGTTTCATGACAGGGTCTTTTTTCCAAGAAGCCACAATCTTGGAGAGTCACGGGATAGATGTGCAGAGTCCTGGAGGACACTCCAACAGCGACGACATCGATGCTAACGACTACAACGAGCAGGTGAGAGAATCAAGCGACTCATCCAAACTAAACAATCTGTCATCTTTTTTCTTTTTAGATCAGATTCTGTTTAATGTGGAATGTTTGTTTGACATTACTGCTAGAGCTGATCACAGTGATTTCATTGCAGGGTTGTGATGTTACCTATTTTGAAAAGAGAGGCGTGAACAGACCCTTTGGTTACTACCGTCTGGAGCCCACCTCACCAACACAGGTATCACATGAAAACATAAAGATAAAAAGCATCACACACTTTATACAAAAATTAAAAAAATTTAATTCCTTCAATGAAATCTAAAATTTTCCATGTCAACCAAAATTTGATTTTTACATTTTAACATACTATAAAAAAATGTTTATTACTTTTATAACCTGATATCGAATGTTACACTAATGCAGTTGCCAATTCACCCACACATCTGTTTAAGGATGACACCGGCAATCACGCAGACCACCAGGACCCCATCTCTCTGGCGGTGGAGATGGCAGCTGTCAATCACAGCATCCTCGCCCTGTCCCGTCCAGGAGGCGTGGCCAGTGAAATCAAGACAGAGTCACTGGATGATGACTGAGGAAGACCACGGGACGAAGAGGATCAATGAGTGCGTGTGGATTGTCTGCAGACGTGTTCATGGAGCAATGACCAAATCAACGCTCTAAGCTTTTAGAATCTAATATCGCCTGCCGTCGACACTCCTGCTGAACCACTACACACACCCAGAGTCAACAACACACACTCTCGACAGGAACTGACAAGTGGAAGGTCGTTCCACGATGTTCAGCCATCACCTACAGCTCTTATTTAAACCTCCCAAACCCTTACTGATCCAAACCTCGTACCTCATTCCAGTAACTTGTATAATGTTTGGTGTGCTTCCTGTCTGTGTGCTCCAGTAACCCTCATTCCCTCGTTCTCACAGATAAGCTAAAGGCAGATGGTTTAGTCTCAGCAAAGTTCTGCTCTGGATCCATGATCTCCTCCATTCCCTCTACAGATGTCGTCAGTTAACAGGTTTCTATTTTACTTTTATACGGTATTTCATCTAACAGCAATTGGGTGAATCTCATTAAAACTGTCACCACAAAATGAACGAAATTTATATTTTTCGCATGAAATAATTTAGGGACTGTTAAGATTTTTTTGCAAATTTTAAAGCACATTTTCCGCTCAGAAATGGTGAAAATATGTATTTATATTGTAAAGCATTTATGGTCTTTAACGTACTTAATGTATGCTGACTTAAATAATAATTTTAAAAAATTCAAACAATTTTTTGAGGGAAAATTGCCATGATGCAATGAAAATCTAATGCAAAATATCATCTCTTATTTTCCTTTTGGTTTGTGGGTGAAATTTAACCAGGATATATATATATAATTTTTTTTTTTTTGTGAGATTCATCCAATTGCATTATACTGTATTTTGATTTGAATCATGTTCAAATGGAGGGGGGAAAATGGAAGATGTGGTTACGTAACCGCCAAAGCGCAAGTTATTCTGCGCAAAAGCTCAAGTCTCCTGGACTCTAAATAAACCTGCAAAGAGAGACTACGGTCGGCAGACAGCTAGCTTTCTTTATTTTAAACCGTTAAGTGTCCAGCATTACCCAAATTGAATATGCATTAAAGCGCTATTCTTATGTTTGTATTTATTTAGCTTTTACGTTTTATTCACATGCAAAGATTTCACACAAAGTGTCAAGACCGAAGCATCTGTTCTCATCGTGAACTAAATACATCAATGTGAAATATCATTCCACTTAAATTTTGGCTCAAGTTGACAGAAGTCAGAATTATAACATGTGCAAACACCCATGAAGCTTTATTATTATTATTGTGAAATGACATCAGAATTTCACAGTGTTAATTGTTCACGAGAGACTGACTGATAAATGTTTGTTCTGCTGCCACAGAGCTCTGAGAGTCTGAACTCTCATCTAACATAAGCTTGGTTCCAAAATGTAGCTTATTTTATTCAAAAAAGGTTCTAAAAGAACTTTATTCACTTGCTGGGCTTCATTCATTGACACAAGCAGAACGAATGATTCGTAGAGCCGTTCTTATATAAATGATCACAAACTCAATGCAACACTTACATAAAGCGACAAATTACTTAAGAATGGTTTTACAAACAGCTAACAGAAATTGGTTCTGCCCGTGTCATGAAAGAAGCCTAGTCTTTTATGTATCCTTCCTCTATCTTCCTGTGTACAATTGATATTTATGAAATGACAATTTTTTGTTTAAAAATAATTCAAGATTCTTTTTTTATTTGATTGTTTTACACCGTTTTTGTTTTATGTTCAGAGCAGTCTCCTGAAGCGTGTCTGATTCAGATCAAGCACCCCCTTCACTCAAGAAACTCACTACTTTATTTGCACTCTAAGTTTGTTACATTTGAACATTGCAGCGATACTCAAAAGAAGGTAATTTTCTAATGCTGAAATGTTCAAATGTGCTTTTATAGTTGTATTTCAGACTAAGCAAATGAATTGTCCACGTCTGTGTTTCATTACAGCCTCTTTTGTACACATGACAGAATGTGCCAAACTGCAGTATGACGTCAAGTATTGACATTTACATGATCTCAAAGCAGCATACAGATTCTATGAATGACTCGTTCTGTTGTCTCGAGTGTTTGATTCCAGAGCAACGAACGGTTTTATTCTGTGAAGCCGTAACGTAACCCTGCTGGTTCAAAGGGGGTGCTTTCCATTTAGTTCCTCAGAGTGCATTTTCATATGTCTATAAACAAAAAAATCTATAGGCTTATAAAAGCAACTGTATAAATAAACAGAAGACAATAACTATGAATTTAAAGATTGTTTGAATCAAATAATTCTATGATTTCAAAGCATTCTGTTGTGAATCATTATCTCCCATTTAAGAATTTAGTGCCTTTTTTGGACAGTAGACTGTTCTGTAAGTATACTATAGTATATATGAACTTTTTGTACAGTTTCTTTGTTTAAAATGACTTTTTTTAAAACTTGTGTTTATTTTAGTACTTTATCTTCTGGAAAATAAAGGTATATTGATGATCAGCCGTGTGGTTGTATTCTTTTAAGAGTTTGACGTGTATATAAAATGCTTTGTTTCATGCAGAAGTTTATAAAAAGGCAAGATAATAAAATAAGAAAGTTTATTACTCTCACCACTGCAATATAAAATCTTCAACATTATTATTTTTTAGCCATTATTTTGATCTGCAAAATAAATAAACAACAATTTGATCATAAATTCCTCATTCAAGAAAAAGAAGAAAAAACAATAATACAAAGGTACTAAACCAAGAGAAAATACAGAACTAACAATCATTTATGAATAAAACCGTCTGGCACTTTTAATCTCCACAAGTAAAACCCATCTTTCCTTCCTACTGTATGTAAAATCATGAAATGAAGCACTTAGTGAATCCATCAGTATGCTGATTTTTCTAGGGAACCAACACATGCACATACTCCCTGACATTGGGTTTAGATAAACACGGCACTTTGTGATATTAAAAACATTTTAAAAATATAATACCAAAAATACTGCTTACTGAGGCTGAAAATACCTCAAAAATGGGTTTTTCAAACACTATGTAGTGCAGATATGCATTAGTAAATCAGATGGCATTTACATCCCTGCAAGTACCAGTGTAGTGTTTCAGTGCCATACCAATACTGTCCTTCATACACGTCCATCAACAAGGATACATTTTCCTCAGCTAACCCAAGACTTCCTGTTTTCCCCCTTGCGTGCTCCAGCTTCTCCTTTGGCCATCGCTGTAAGGGCTGCCAGGTTGGGACTAGATCCTGAGAGGTTCTGCTTGCGTTTCTGCTTCAACCGTTTAGCGGTACCCGCTGCTTTCGTGACACGATTTGGTCTCACGAGAACACCGTAACCAGGGTTGCAGTGGAAGTAATGGCGACCACCAACCGAACCATCATTTTTACCTGGACATGAAGAATAGCATAATTATTTGGCGCATACGAGAGAAGAACATTTGAAATCAATGGTCCATAGATCATGGGATTAAACATAATTTCCAATAATTCGAACAGTTGGTTAGTGGACCACTGTGAAGTCTATGTAAGTGTAAATTTCGTAAAAAGCAACATGATCTCATGACGACAACAAACTTTTTTCGCAAGACACGAAATACGTACCACCATGTACGTTTCGTGACATATTCCATGTGAAATGTCCACTGAGTGGCGCTAAAAGTGTTCAGGTTTTTTTCCCCAGAAAATGATGAACGTACATTTGGTATGTTTTATGTGACGTTAGTTTTGTAGGTGTCACTGCAGTTCTGACTTGAAATGTCCATTGAGTGGCGCTATAACTCTAAAGCTCCGTTACATTTTAAAATAATGTACCATCTGCACTACACCTAAACCTACCCGAAAGTATGAACAAAAGCGAATGTGACGTCAAAACGCAATTGCAAACTTGCCGTTTTAGCTTGTTTTTCGATCTTTCATCTTTCAGCTCTTTCATCGTGAGTCATGTTTTTCACGGGATTCATACCCAAGGATTCCGCATCTTAAGTCCAATTTCGTGCCTGCTGAGTTACCGAGCAAGCTTGTTACATTCGGAAAGCGAAAACATATGGAGCTGTGTACGAAAACGATTACAAGTGCTCGATGTTTTACCACCTCTAGTGTTCATTTCTGTTGGAAGCTGCAGTGATATATATTTATTGGTACAGATTTCGTGTCTTGCGACAAAGTTCCCACAGGTACGGTTTCGTCATGAGATCAGGTATGTAAAATGTCACTAGTGAGCACCATTTTGAATCATATGAAACCATAAGTACGAACCATCGTTTTTACCTAGAAATTAAAGCAGGCATAATTATTTAGTGGTGCATACTAGAGGAGAACCATTTGCAAATCAATGGTCTACTGATCATGGGATTAGTCTTTATTTTCAATAATTTGGACAGTTGGTTAGTGGACTGCTTTCAGGTCTATGCAAGTGTACATTTTGCAAAAAGAGACTAATGAGCACCATTTCAAATCTAAAACCTCAAGTCCAAACCATTGTTTTTACCTAGAAATGACGAAGAGCATAATTATTTGGTGGTGCATATGACAGGAGAATATTTTCAAATCAATGGTCCATCAGTGGATTAGGCATCATTTCTCATAACTGAAACAGTTGGTTAGTGGACCACTGTGAAGTCTATCCAAGCGTAAATTTCGTAAAAGACACTAGTGAGCACCATTTTGAATCATACACAACCACAAGTCAGAACCATCGTTTTTATCAAGAAATGAATAAGAGCATCATTATTTGTTGGTGGATACGAGAAGAGAACCATTGCAAATCAATGGTCCATTGATCATGCAATTAGACGTAATTAGTGGAATAGTTGGTTAGTGGACTGCTGTGAAGTCTATGCGTACATTTTGCAAAAAGGCACTAGTGGGCATCATTTTGAATCCTACGAAACCCCAAGTCCACAACATGTAACACCTGGGACCAGAGCTGAATTTCCCAAAAGCATCATAAGCCTAAGTAGACTGTGTAGCAGCCATTGGCACCAGTGGTCTATACAATCTATTTAGGCTTACGATGCTTTTGGGAAATGCAGCCCTGGGAAGTACTGCAAGAAGGTGGTACTGCACACAGTTTTGTCTAGATTTACTGACTCTCAAGTTATGCATGCAAATGCTCCTTACAAACAATATTTGCACAACCATTGTCCGTGGTCAAGGGGTTGCAAGTCCTTTCCAATGACTGGAATCTGATATGCATGCCGGTAGTATTGACTCTGAAACTAACATATTGATCTACTGAAGTTAAAGATCATTACCAACCTGCTGGAACATCAAGTTCCACTCCAACCCAAACGCCCTTTGCAAAGTCAGTCGATCCAACAAAACGGACTGTTCCAGTTTTATTGGTGCCCACAGTCACGTATTCCCCCTCCTTCAGCCAGTCAGGAGTCTCAAGGCTTTCCTCTGAATCCGAAAGGATCTCCAGTCTTTCTTGAGATTCGCTCAGTGCAGATGAAGAGTTACTGAATGTCGTTTTTCCCTCTTCATCCTCTTCATGCAGGATCCCTTTGAAAGACTTCAGGCCGGAGGTCTTGACTCTGTGAATTTGGAAAGGGTTGGATGTGGGAGCAGGAATGGGTTTGACATTTTGTTCAGGTCTTGCTTGCTGGGCAGGCATCAATGGCTTAGCGGTCTTCACCAGTACTGATGGATCAGATGGTTTTGAGGCAGCTGCTGGTGCTAATGACTTAGATGGTACTGATGCAGCTGAATGAGATGAAGAGACATTGGCTTCTGTGGTTTCTTGTATTAAGGAATCAGAACCACTGAGGAGTTTTTGAGGAGATGCATCTAGAGGAGACACTTGACCATGTTCTTCTGATGTCTGGGATTCTGTAGGTGTCTGTTTTCTAAGTTCTAGGTCAGCTGGTTCAAGTTTTGACTGATGCTCTGGAGATGTGCTGCTTGTTGGCACAAACTCTGTTTTTGGTTCAGTCTTTTTGGAAGTAGAGTCTATTTTGGCCTCTGTGCTGTCAAGGAGAGGAGGATCAACATTCGAAGCCACACACTCAGAGAGAGTCGCTGTGGAGACACTTGTGGAGATGTAACCACTTGAGACATCGCTGATGGAGCTGTTTGTTGAATCACCAACTGGGCTTTGTTTGGGCTCTTCAATCTCTACAGGAGCAGGAGGTGAAACCTTCTTAATCTCTGATGGAACAGTAGGAGATAGGGACTCTTTGGCTCCTAGAGAAACAGAAAGAGGTGGAACCTCTCTGACTTCTGCAGAAACAGATGGAGATAGAACTTCCTCAGCTTCTGAAGAAAGATTGGGAGCTAGAACTTCCTCAACCACTGGAGGAACAGATGGAGGTAGAACCTCCTCAACCTCTGAAGAAATATTGGAAGGTAGAACTTCCTCAACCACTGGAGAAACTGATATAGGTAGAACTTCCTCAACCTCTGAAGAAGGATTAGGGAGTGGAACCTCAACCTCTGGAGAAAGATTACAAGGTAAAACTTCCTCAACCATTGGAGGAACAGAAAGAGGTGGAACTTCTTTAACTTCTTGAGAAAGATGAGGCAACAGAATCTCCTCAATATTCTCTGGATTCTCTGAAATTGGAGTTTCCATAGTATTGCTCTGAGGAGATCATAGAAATCAAGGTAAGTAATAATATACACAGTACTAAAACCAACTTTTATGTTACCCACGACACCACATCACGAGACAATGTTCACAATACTAATAAGGAGCAGCCTATAATATATGTAGACTTACTATCTGGATGTTAGATGTGGTTTCTGAGGATATGGTGGATGTTTCAGTGGTCTTTACTTTATCAGGAATAACCGGAAACATGGGCACAAAGGAAGCAGATTCTGATTGGCTGTCTTGAACACTGTCTTTTGAAGGCGCCTGTGGAGTCTTCAAAATAAAAGTTCAAACACAAATTATGTTTTACATAAATATAAAACAAAAAAAATATTATTACTATTCAAAAAGATAAAACTATTATACACAATTTATTTACATAAATAACAAAAAAATATATATACACAATTTTTCAGGTTCCAACTGAACAGACTTACCAGTTCATAGCTGTTGATGTCTTCAAGACTGACAGACTGAACAACAATACGTGGCACATTCTAGGTGAAATTAAAAATATTAGAGTTTTACCAGGAATACCACACATTTGCCATATGTTTTGCAACTTCATGAATGTTGCAATTGTTTTTCTGGGTTAAAAAAAAATATATTTCATTTTATTTTACTATAATAAAAACAAATCATTTAAATACAGATGAGACATAACAGTAAACTCAAAATTTATAAATTAAGATTTTTCCAGGACATTGTATGCTAGTAATCACAGATTGGTACACTCTGCCATGGTAACACTATATTATGCTTTTCTAAATCTAGAAATGTATGTATGTTTTAGAGCCACAGCAGGTGTTGTTACCTGCTCAAAGGCAGCAGGAGGAAGCACCTCTTTTTTCTCCTCTTTCTTGGACAACAGAGACTTGAACATCTTGGGTACTGGAGACACTAGAGCTTTCACTGGGGAGAAATAAGATGCAGCAAATCCTGAGAGACCTGCAGGAACACGGGTTTGAGGAGCAGCAGAGGAGAGAAAAATGGAAGGACAGAAGAAAAGCAGAGAAGAAAAAAGGCAGGGAACCCATGTGAGTTAAAAAAAGTGCAAAGCATGAACAAAGCAAAAACAAAACTATATAAGGGATCAGCGCCTCCAATGAGAGCACAGTGGCCAAATGAAGCGCATACACTTTTTAATGAACCGCTTTACTTTATTGCACTTTGATGCCATGCACCAAACAAATGCTGCAAACACAAACCTTTAATAAGCGCCATGCAGTGCTGAGTTAATGCACAGGCTAGCAGGTCAAAGGTACTAGCAATCAGTTACAGCTTTCAACAACTTCTCTTAAGGAAAGTGGTGCTTGGTGACAAGGTGCTAGAAAATATGTGGCTGGTTGCTAGGGTGTCGCTAAGGTGTTCTGAGTATTGTTACTTTGAAGTTGCAGTGATATTATGAGTTGTTTCTAGGGTGTTGCTAAGGTATTTTGAGTGTTTTATAATTTGTATACAGTTGCAGTGGTATTATGAGTGGTTGCTATGGCATTGTTTTAAGTGTTTTTACATTGCTGTGGTATTATGAGTGGCTGCTATGGTGTTACTGAGGTATTCTGAGTGTTTTATCATATTCGTATATGGTTGCTGTGGTATTATGAATGGTTGCTAGGGCATTGCTAAGGTGTTCCAAGTATTTTTAACAATGTTATTTGGTTGCTAGGGTGTTGCTAAGGTGTTCTGAGCATCTTTACCATGTTGCTAAAATGTTATGAATTGTTGCTAGGGAGTTGCTAAGGTGTTCTCACTGTTTTTATGTGGTTATAGTGTTCTGGATGGTTGCCAGGGTGTTACTAAGGTGTTCTGAGCGTTATTTTTGCTTTTTTTTTTTAGCTGTTGGCATGTTAGACAGCCAAACTGGAGTAAAGTCAGACTCCCTCAGGTAATGTTAGCTCAGACTTACCTGTGAAGGGAAAGGTGGACAGCAGAAAAGGATGAGGACAGTTACCTGGCTCTGAGTTTTGATTTTGTACCGACGCTGAGTGAGATGGACTCTTTGTGGCTGATGTTAGCACAGAAATCTCCTGCTGACTGTCAAAACCAGCCTACAGAACATCAAAGCACGGACAAGAAACCATCAGTAAACAAGCTGAACATCCTAAGGGACAGTAAATGAAAAGTGGTGCTTGCTGTCAAGGTCCTAGAGAGTTTAGGCTGGTTGCTAGGGCATTGCTAAGGTGTTCTGAGTATTTTAGTTATGTTACTTTGCAATTGCAGTGGTATTATGAGTGGTTACTAGGGTGTTGCTAAGGTGTTCTAAGCATTTTTATGTTGCTATGGTTTTATGAGTGGTTGCTAGGGTGTTGCTAAGGTGTTCTAAGTAATAAAATGAACCTGAAAATGAAACAATGCAAATACTGTACAAATCTGAGTATACTGGATGTTACTGAGTGATCCCAGTAATAAATCATCAGAGCTGGGTAGTAACTGATTACATGTAATCTGGATTACGTAATCAGATTCCAAAAATTAAGTGCTTGTAATTAGATTAAATTACATTTTAAAATACTTGTAATCAGACTCCAGTTACTTTTTTGTTGATTACTTGATTGCATATATTCACACAATAGCAAGAAATTATTCATAATTTATCGATTGTTCCTAATTA
>JAFVLL020043720.1:0-18667 GCA_021397915.2 Tor tambroides
TATCAAAGCAACCTGGGCTTCCATACCACCTCAGCAGTGCCACAAACTGATCACCTCCATACCACGCCGAATTGAGGCAGTAATTAAAGCAAAAGAGCCCCTACCAAGTATTGAGTATATATACAGTAAATTAACATACTTTCCAGAAGGCCAACAATTCACTAAAAATGTTTTTTTTTTATTGGTCTTATGAAGTATTCTAATTTGTTGAGATTGTTGAATTGGTGGGTTTTTGTTAAATGTGAGCCTAAATCATCACAATTAAAAGAACAAAAGACTTAAACTTCTTCAGTCTGTGTGCATTGAATTTATTTAATACACGAGTTTCACAGTTTGAGTTGAATTACTGAAATAAATGAACTTTTCCATGACATTCTAATTTATTGAGATGCACCTGTATGTGATGCTTATGTTCAGTAGTATCAGTTTTCAAATCTCACAGCATGTTAAAATGTGCAAGGAGTTGTGTGAAAATTAGGCTTTCTTAATAGAAACTCTGACCCAGTAAATCATACTTTGTGAGGAAAAGGAATAAAAGTTGTCAGAGTTTTACTGCCTCTAGTGTCCATTTCAACTGGAAACTGCAGCGAGTTTTGGAGAAATGTAGGTAGAGGCACATATTTCAAATGAGCCTTGAGCATCATACACACTTTACACCTGTTCTTGCATTACTTTCCATTTCTTACAATACAAAAGCTTTATTTCTATAGCACATTTAAAACAACTACCATTGACCAAAGTGCTAAACAACAAGAATAAAAAGCATGCAATTACAAAAATTAATATAAAACCTAAACACTCTAGCCAGTTTTAAAGGTCCTGCTGAAAAGATAAGTCTTCAAACTCGACCTAAAAGCATCCACAGAAGGAGCCGGTTTAATGTGCATAAAAAGAGAGTTCCATAAGCGTGGAGCAGCCACCGAAAAATCCCCTATCACCCTTTGATTTTAACCTTGTTTTAGGAACATGAAAAATCATCTGACTGGAAGATCTCATGTTTTTTGTATTTTGATAGGGCATTAAAAGATTAGCAATATATTTTGGTGCAATACCATGCAGTGCTTTAAAAACCATTAACAAAACCTTAAATTCAATTCTAAATTTGACAGGCAACCAGTGTAACGTAATAAGAACTGGGGTAATACTCTCACTTTTCTTTGTATGAGTCAGGAGTCTAGCCGCAGAGTTCTGCACTAATTGAAGATGAGATAATTGACGCTGCGATAAACCAAAATATAACGAATTGCAGTAATTAATGCGTGAAGATATAAAAGCATGGATGACAGTCTCCAGATCTTTAAAAGAGAGAATTGGTTTAAGTTTAGAGATAATTCGAAGTTGATAAAACCCAGCCTTAACAACACTGGTTACCTGTTTATCCAGAACCAAAGACGAGTCCATGATAATGCCAAAATTCTTTACATAGTCTGCCAGAGTAATCGAACATAGAGGTCAATCTACCTATGATTTCCTTAGATGCAGAAGAGGGTCCAAAAACAACGCACTCAGTCTTATTCTGATTTAGATGTATAAAATTGCACTCCAACCATGCCTTGATCTCACCTAAACACTGAGCAAGTGCATCCAAGGATTTTGAGCCTTTCGAATCAGTTGGGATATATAACTGAGTGTCATCTGCTTAGAGATGATACATAATATTATATTTTTGGAAAAATAGAGCCTAAAGGGCACAAATACAATGAGAATAAGATAGGCCCAAGAATGGAGCCCTGTGGCACACCACTACGTAATTTAGCCGACGAAGAGCGCAGATTTCCAATGGAAATCGAGAATGATCTGTCCTTTAAATGTGATTTAAACCAATCTAAAGCAATACCCTTAATACCAACATCCTCCAGATGGCTCAATAAAATACCATGGTCAATGGTATCAAAAGCAGCTGTAAGATCAAGTAGAATGAGGATGACTATCTTTCCGGAATCAAATGCTAATAAAATATCATTAAAAACTTTAAGAAGGTCAGTTTCTGTACTATGAAAGGATCTGAAGCCTGACGGAAACATGTCTTTAACAGTGTTTGCATCTACATATGGACGAAGTTGAGATAAAGCAATTTTCTCTAAAACTTTTGATAAAAAAGGTAATTTTGATATTGGTCGATAATTACTTAAAACTGTAAAATCTAAATTAGTCTTCTTCAGAAGTGGCTGCACTACTGCATGTTTAAAACATGCTGGGACAGTTCAACTACTAGTAGTGCCTAAGAGGTTAAACAAATTTAATAGCAATCGAGGGGGAATAGGGATGCGTCACTGGTGTAGTATGATTTAAGGCATGTTCCAGCTGTACTAAGGAGATTGGTTCAAAACTAATAAAGGAACTTGAGGAATTTAAATGCACACCATCAGTTTTTCGAGGAATAATCTGTGCCCGGAGATTTTCAATTTTATTTACAAAAAACTGTAAAAAGTGCTCACACATCTTTTGATCACCCTCAATACAACTAACAGGAATGGGTAAAATCACTTTATTAATTGTTTTAAATCAAATATTTGGCTTCTTTGAGTTTTGATTAATAACATTTGAAAAATAATTTGCTTTTGCAGCTTTTACAGTAGACTGAAAATGTGACAGGGCTTCTCTTAAAATTTCTAATGATATTTGCTGCCTATCCTTCTTCCATCTTCGTTTGGCCCTTCGACAGGCTTGTCTAGAGATACGAATTTCATTATTCCTCCATGGCTAAGGCTGAGTTTTTAATTTACGATACTTTAAAGGTGCAATCTCATCTAAAATGTCCGTGCAAACAGAATTAAAAGAATTAAAATACTCATCCACACTAATAACAGGATTTAATAACTCTAAATTCATCACTAAGTCCTCTTACTTTTCAACCACCTATTTTTACCATCCAATCAATTCCTGATGAATACAATCAAGCAGATTCAGGTTGACTTTAAAATAAATGACAGTTGCTTTGATTTCAATTGTATGTCCTATTACACCCAGTTGATAAGTCCTGTGCTACAATTGTCAAGTGTCTCGAGGATGCAAAATCCTGGATGGCTAAAAATGTTCTCCACTTAAACGAGAGCAAAACAGATATGGTTGTTTTTGGTCCTCTTAGCTCTTCACCCCTTATGTCTAGCTATTTGGGGCCTCTCTCTAGAAATGTTCATCTGTACGCAAAAAATCTGGGTGTATTTTTTGATTCAGTTAATACTGTGGTGAAAACTAGTTTCTACTACTTAAGGTTAATAGCTAAGATTAAACCAATGCTCTCATCTAGAAATTTGGAGACAATCGTCCATGCTTTTATATCATCTAGACTGGATTATTGTAATGTTGTGTATTTAGGAATTTCTCAGTCATTCAAAATGCTGCTGCCAGACTATTGACTGGTAGGAGAAAGAGGGATAGAATAACTCCAATTTTAGCATCCTTGCAATGGTTACCGGTTTACGCCTTCGTATTTGTCAGATCTTGTTACTTTACATAAACCTGTTAAGAACTTGAGATCTGCCGATAAACTATTGCTCCAGGTATCGCGGTCCCGACTTAAGCGAAAAGGTGATCGGGCCTTTTCGATTGCTGGTCCTCGGCTATGGAATAATCTACCGCTAGCCATTCGCTCTGCCTCTCTGTCTTCGCTTTTAAAGCGGCTTTGAAGAAGTACTTTTATATTATGGCGTTTGAGTCTGATTTTAATGTTTCCTATTTTAAGATGTTGTGTTTGTTATTGTCTTTGTTTGGTTTTCTTGAATGCATTGTACAGCGGCTGCTCTTGAGGCAGTAGATATGTGCTATACAAGAAACTAAACTAAACTACTGAGGGTGTGACAAATACTTTCTTTGTAGTAAAACACTCACATAACAGTGCACTGCCCCAGTGTCCGGCGGGGTCTGAGAGCTGTGACTGGCGTTCTGTCTGATATCAGAAGCGAAGCGCGAGGTTGATCACACACCTGCCGCAGTTCAGCTCAACTCAGATGCACAAGCTTCCTTTGGCATCTGCGACCACTGCCATTCTCCTTCCTGTGTGTCAAGCCTCTCCTCCTTGCTGGTTTCCGGGGTCGGCCGCTCCATCTGTCCAGAGCCGGCAGGGGTCCGGGCAGCCCTGCGGAGGCCTGCTGAGAGGGTCCCGGACCCTTGTGGTGCGTCTGCCTGGGTCTCTCTGTGCTCCTCTAAATCCAAACACTTCCATCGCGAGATTCCGGTGCCAGCTGGCCAGACTCACCTCCTAAAACCAGCGAGGTAACGTCCACCTCCACGTCTGCTGCTGTCGCTCTCCTTTACTGACCATCCTTCAGAACTCACCAATAACTAACCAAGCACTTCCTTTTGTTTGAGTGACTTCATCAAGTTAATAAATGGTTTGGATTTCAAGTCAAGTGCTAAGGGATTGTAATTTTATTGAATTATTATATATATATATTTTTTTTAATTTTGTGGGAAAATGCTATTGCTCTTGCAATAAGCCATAATTTAAAGTTCTCTAATCCCTCAGAGAACCACATGATTTTATGACATATGGAAGTAGTGTTTCTTCACCTTAACGTTGAGTTAATATATATAAGCCCATTTCCACCACACAAGAAAATGAATGGTTTGGTAAATCATGAGTGAATCATAAAATTCTAAATTATGAGATAAAATGTCATAGTTAAGACATTTAAATTATTCACTATTTGACTATTGATAATAGTCAAAATTATAACAAAGTTAAAATTATGAGATAAAAAAAATCATAATTATGACGAGGTTGAAATTTTGACACAAAGTCACGATTGTGAGATAAGTAAAAAAAAATTGATAAGAAAATCGAGATTAAAAATTCATAATTATGACAAGAAATTATGGAAAGTAAAATCAGAATTATGACAAAAAGTTTTAATTATGTGATTTAAAAGTCAGTAATGACAGTTGAAATTATGACATTCTAAATCATAATTATGAGATAAATTGAAATTATGACAGGCAAAATAATGAGATAAAAAGACTGAAGTCAAAATTGTGAGATCGCCTAAAAAAAATCATATAATGGAAAGTCACAATTAATACGATTTCATAATTATGAGAAAAAAGTTGAAATGAGAGCATAAATTGACAAAAAATATGTTATAAAAAGTGAAAAATAAGTTTAAATTATGAGCTCAAATGTTTTAATAATTACATTATTATGTAATATGTGATGTTATAATTATATTACCATTAAATATTTTAAATATTTATGTCATTATTTCTACTTTTTAAACTTTTTTTCAGTGTTCCAGTATTCTCCTCATGTTCTGCTTGTCTGTGTTCTTGTTTTGTAGACTTTTAGTTTGTAGTTTTGTCTAGTTCCTGTTTCTAATTCCCTTGTTATAATGGTACATATATTAACACTTGAAGATAACAGTTTGAAAAGTTCTGCCATTTAAAAAACCATGTTTGGACTCATCCCTCTATGCTGCATGTATGGCCCAGAGGCGGGACAATATAATTTCTTGAAAGCTCAGCAGTTCTTTAAACAGAGGCAGACTGTGCTACTGTATTGTGATGTATTCCTGAACAAGAAAAATAAACAACAAAACTTTTTTTTTAAATCCATCGGTTGGTGATTGCACTTGCTGTACAGTATCTGGAGATAAACAGGGATCTGTTTGGACATACAGTCAGTCAGAAGTAGAGTATGAGGAATGGCTGAGCTGAGGTTTTTGAGCTGAGGTGTGCTGGCAGATGCTCGTGTGGCTCTGACTGTGTTTGGGAGGTCATTCCATTATTGGACGGCAATGACAGAAGCTCTTGGAT
The DNA here is from genome assembly GCA_021397915.2 of Tor tambroides. Classification (NCBI taxonomy): domain Eukaryota; kingdom Metazoa; phylum Chordata; class Actinopteri; order Cypriniformes; family Cyprinidae; genus Tor; species Tor tambroides. Next base: position 5,752 of record JAFVLL020043720.1, read on the forward strand.
CTGGACTGGTGAGACGCTTTCATTTGGACAGTAAACTGAGCTGATGGAGGCTCCAAGCCGCCCACAGCAACTGGACTCAGCTTCTCCACTGGACTTTGGCTTATATTAGCAATATTTACATTATTACAACATGGAGACTAAGAATACTGGATAGACGCTTTGTAATATATAGGCCTATTTCAAAACACACAGAATATTGGATCCATAGCCTCGTGGGCAGAACTCTGAAATATTGTGCATATGCTCAGTCCTGTTGTTCTCTCCCCTCCCCATTCTTAACAGTATTGTCCTATATAAAGGCATAAAAACAAAATAGCTTAAAAATCTAATATGATTATATAAATACAATTAATATAATGTAATACAATTTTTAAAATATTAACATATACTATATGATTATAAACATTAATTTATTAGATATTATTTTCTACTATTAGCTACTATTTCATTTAAAAGTACAGCATTTTTTATTTTTTTATTTTTTTTTTTACTGAAATGTGCTGGGTATTACTTCCATAAAATGAAATGAACTGAATAAATAAATAAATAAATAATACACAAAGTAAACATCTAATGTAAATACTTATTATATCAATATTAATATAAATGTGTTTTTTTCACTAGACTTTATTTAAATGTGTAACAACTTTAAGTTTTTTTTTTTTTTTTTAACCTTTCAGGTATTCAAAATATAAGATTTATTTTGTTATTTTGTAATTAGTGATTTTAGATCGTGCAGATGTTCAAAACTAGGGCTGGATGATATTCACAATGATTTAGTTGGTAATATGACATTAAGCAAAATCATACGATTTTAGTGTGCTTTTGATTTATTTTTTAAACTGCTTTTATTTTATTTACTGTTTCTGTTTCAGTTGCTTTTCATTGTAAGAATCACCCTTTCAAGTCATTTCAGAGCAAATATATAATTATTGAGGTACAATATTTAATTGCAACAAAAGGCAAAAATTTCCCCTAATCCCATGCTACTGAATAAGAGTCTATGAATAAGCTTCTACATGTGGTCTTGCTCATGAGTTGCTCAGGGAGCTTCAGCGTCTGACTGAAGGAACAGACAGCAGGTCTGAGAGCGGCTTCATCTCTGTCTGAACCCTCAGCACTTCTGTGGTCTCACGCTGCGTCCGGACAGCAGGGCTCTGTCCAGCGAGTTAACATGAAGACAGAGGCGCTCGCTGAGACACATGAGCTCTCAGGCTCCGACCTCCTGCTCAAAGCACAAAGACGGACGCTCTTCCCTCAAATCAGATGAAGCTCTATTGAGCTGTCTGTGACACTGTGCCCTGTATCTGCCCCCAGCGCCCAGGGCAGCTTTGATTACTCTTATCACCCGCCTCTCAGGGGATTTTCATCGCAGGCTCTGTTCCAAAACATCGTGTGCTGCCTACATAGACATCATCGTATACACACTTCCAAAGCTGTTCCACAAGACAGGCAGCAACACTATCCTGTCTTAAGATGCCTTAATTTGACTAAATTAGAACGCAACACTATGCTTTCTGCACTCTTAGAAAAATAAAGCTTCCTTATTGGCTTTGATGGTTCCATGAAAAACTAAAGGTATCACTTATAAAGCACATATTCTGCATGACCATATTCTACATCCCTAATCATACCCAACACCTAAACTCAACAACTACCTTACTAACTATTAATAAGCAGCAAATTAGGAGGCAGAAGTCATAGTTAATGGTTTGTTAATAGCGAGAACTGGACCTTAAAATAAAGTGAGACCGAACCAAAACATCCATGGAACTTTTCAGAGGTTCTTTATAGTGCAAAAAAGGTTCGTTAGATTTTTAAAATATTTTTTCATACTGCCAAAAAGAAAAAAAGAAGAACCTTTATTTTTAATTGAAAAGTCAATTATAATGCATTGTGACAAACTCCATAAAAACCACAATGTTTATTATAAATATGCTTAAAATCAGTCAATCAAAAAGTATCAAAAGTAGTCCAATTTTACCCAATATATTTGTTATGCCTATTACAGTAATGCATTGTATAACAAAATACAACAACTCAGTTTTGGAACAGAATGAACAGCATTCAGAATAAATATGTGTTTTAAGGTATCACCTCCAATTGTTATTTATATAGTTATTTATGTAGCTGTTTGATCATGAACAGACACACAAAGGTCACAGTTTTCTGAGAATGACCCTTACAGCGGAACTGTATTTTAACTTCCTTTTTATAAAACAGTCAAATATATCTGTCACGAGAACAATATACATGAGATCATATTTATAGCCTACATTTATTTATTTTGACTCTGGCTCATCTTATTGACATTAGCAAGGACGAATGTGTGTGAGATTTATTCCAGCATTCATGTCTGATCTCCTCTCATGTCCGTCAACATAAACTCAACATCATCTGCTCGTCCAATCACATTACTCAGATTTCTAGTTTCCTCGCTGTCTCTCTGCTTCGTCCTGAAAGTCAGTCTGCCTGTAAAAACATGCATTTTTATCAATGCAGAAATGAAGAGGATTGTAAATGATGGAGACGTTTGACATGACATTGAGTCTGTATAGGTGAGACAAAACCCCCGCCATCACTTATTTTAATTCACTCTTTCTTTTGGCTCAAACAGAATGGATTCTTAACCTTGAAAAGACAAGGACAGCCGTGGTATCAGCCGCTGAATCATCCTGCAATGTCCACCAAACTGTATATCTCATTCAAAATGATCCACACTTTAATTTTGCAAACTCACAAAAAAGGTACAAAAGCTGTCACTGGGCCTGTGCATTTTTAAAAGCTACTTACCCCCCAAAAGATGCATATGTGACCCTGGACCACAAAACCAGTCATAAGGATCAGTATCTTCATGGAACATGATCTTTACTTAATATTTTGGCATAAAATAAAAATGGATCATTTTGACCCATACAATGTATTTTTGGCTATTGCTACAAATATACCCGTGCTACTTAAGACTGCTTTTGTGCTCCAGGGTCACATATTAGATCCTCAAAAGTACATATTAATACCTAAAGCAAAAAAATAAAAAAATAAATTAAAAAAATAAAAGTACCTAAACGGTACATTTTAGTAGCCTTTGAAAAGGTATTGAACCAGTGACAGCTTTTGTACTTTTTTTTTTCTGAGAATGTAAGATACAGATAAGAATCTGCTGAAAAAAAAAAAACATGTTGTGCTTTTAAATAAAAAGGAAGACGTTTACCAAAGATGCAAAAATAAAAGCTATGAAAAAGTTCTTAAAGAAAGTTACGCAAGAGCGAAAGTTCTTAAGAAAAGGCGAGCCGCGGCAGAGAGAGCTGGAGGAAGACGCGCGCCTCTGGAGTGATTTATTTGGCAAATCAGGACACAATGAGCGGATTATGACGCTCTAATAGGAGAGAGTGTTTGGAGAGCCGCTAATTGGCTGTGATTGAGTTGCAGGCTGGGAGAGAGAGACCTGGGATCCGCGAGCGTCTGTCAGCCAATCATCCGCTAATCAGAGAGCTCAAATTAAAAGCGCGTGTTTGGAGTCGAGGACGGGATAATGGCGCAGAGCTGGAGTAATTGTCAACTTCACCAGTGAGCACCTACAATATCTGAGTCCTGCATGGAGACACGGACACACTTTAATCATTCTGATTCTCAGACACTTCTGCAGCCTCATATATGTGTGTGGATGAGGTCTAGTGATTCATTTCAAAACATTAAATAGCCCAAAACAGGCACAGCACTATGGTATAGCGACATATGTATATTAACATATATGAAAACAGTGATGCATGTGTCATATTCCAGCTGGATCGGTGTGATGTGTTCTGTCGGATGCTGTCAGTGAGTGCTGTGCAGTAGGGGTCAGTGTTTCACTACACTGCTGCACACACACACACAAATACCACAGTTTTACCTTTCAAATCAAATCTGTGCAATCTGCACTCACCGAAATAATTCATCCCGACTGGCATAACTACTTAAAACAATTATATCTTTATTTTTTTCTAAATCTCAAATTTATGCTCCAAATATTCAAAACCTCAGAAAATAACTCAAATTAAATTAGAACCTGACAGTATATTCTCTGTTATACCTATGATTTTAAATTCTGCTTTTAAAAAACATGTGCACTTTTTTGTTTGCTTTAAATAAACACATTAAATGAATTAAAGTAACAAATAACTTTGCTTTTTTCAGCTTATTGCCAGGGAAACATTTCTCATTTTAGTTTATTTTAACTTGATGTACTAAAAAAACTAAAACCAAAATAAAAAAGAACAAAAACACCCCACACAATTACTAAAACTTTAACTAAAATGAAAATGAAAAGTATACAAATAAAAACAACGAGATAACAATGATATGATCTTAATTTATGCTAATTGTGAGCTTAGCAAGACATTAATGTCAAATCGTGTTGAATTTTATGGTATTCGTGAGACAAGCAGAGTTCAGTGTTGTCAGTCAGTTTGAGAGCGATGCTGCTTTAAATGTAACTGATGTTCAGGCGAGCTGAAAATGTCTGATTGACCTTGAGAAATATGGTCAAAGCCTTCAATCTCATTTAAGTTTGGCAAACATTATAACATTTAGAGAAGTGAGGATGCATTTTATTTGTTCTTCCTTTGAATTTAATACAGAATCTTATAAAACTTCAATGAAGTGTCTAAACAGCAGTCTGAGTCTGAATCATATCATTTCCTAAAAGTCTCCTCATAAACCTGCCAATATCCAAAATGAATGACGTTTTTATGGCACAAGTGAAGCAAACATGCTTTTTACTTTTTCCAATCAAAGTCACATGCTTGCTTTGAGTAACTACTGACAGATTTATTGAAGTACTGTGGCATAATAACTAGATCAAAACTCAGGGGAGTGTGAATAAAGGAGGAAATTAAACGGGATGAGCCGGTGTTTACGCTCATCGGGTGTCACTGAAACACACTGGGTTTGTGGGTATTTTCCTGATGTGACGCAGGTGAAACTCAGTAGCGCTGCTGTGAAGGTGAGATTCATGTGAAATGAGATATCTGAGCAAACAGACATCGATATTAACAGATCCATACATTTTCCCCTGCAGAGGCTAAGGAAAGGAGCTGGACAAAAAAAAATAAAATAAAATAAATGTAGCATTAAAAAATAAAATTTCAAATCATTTCAAGAAAATCAATTACAAAAAAAAAAAAAAAAAAATCACATCTAATTTTATTTTGTGAAAGCAGAAATCTAAGCCCACAGACATGGATATGATAACAGAAACAAAGCACTAAACTGCTTGTTTACCAATAAAGCTTCATGAAATACATTTGGCTGCATTTCATTTTGTGAATTCACTGACTTGATTAACATGACTGTTTGACGCTGCTAACACACACATTCATTGCGAAAGAAGTCTCTTCTGCTCACCAAAGCTGCATTTATTTGATCAAAAATACAGTAAAAACTGTAAAAATTGTGAAGTATTATTAGAGTTTCAAACAGCTGTTTTCTATGTGAATATCTGTTAAAATGTAATTGATTGTAACCAAAGCTGTATTTTCAGCATCATTACTCCAGTCTTCAGGGTCACATGATCTTCAGAAATCATTCTAATATGCTGATTTGCTGCTCAAGAAAGGTTTCTGATTATTGCTGCCCAATATTTTTGTGGAAACCATGATACGTTTTATTTTTCAGGATTCACAGATGAACAGAAAGTTCAAAAGAACAGCATTTATTTGAAATAGAAATCTACCATAACATTATAAATGTCTTTACTGTCACTTTTGATTAATTTAACGCATCCTTGATAAAAACAAAAAAAACAAAACAAAACAAAAAAACCTTATTGACCTTTTTGTGAAAATTGTACTGAAATGAAAAGTTACCAGTAGGACAAAAACATTTTGAAGGAGTGGATACAGTGTACTTTTATTTATTTATTTACTTCATAGTTTACTTTATCAACATGTTAGCAGCAAAACAGTGTAGAGCTTTCTGTCTTTGTAATCTGCTGTCTTTGTAGGGAACAGACAGGATGTGCAGCTCACTACAGAACTGAGCTGTTCTTAAGATCAAGTATTTAGTTTGTCATAAATACTCTGCTAGCACTTCCAAAAAACCAAAAATGAGTTGAGCTCCTAATCTGACTGCACAGAGTGTAATGTTTATGATGAAGGCTCTGTAGTATGGCTCTGGTATGACTGGGCAGATCAGCTATTGTGCGGTAGACAGTGACTCTGAGCCCCGCTGGGCGACTCTGGGGCTGAATGGAGCACTGCCGCTTGGCTTTGATTTGTTGTGAAGACAGCAGCAGCGAGACGCAGCCGACTCCAGGCTTTTCCCAGCATGCCCGTGGAGAGTGACACTTCCTCTGCCGTCTGAAGACGCGCGCTGAAGCGCTGCCAGCAGATCTCAGCAGCGGCCTGACATTCATCAGCAGCGCCCAGCGGGAGCACGCTCCACCTGCGTCCGTCTGAGTGTGTGTGTGTGTGTGTGTGTGTGCGTGTGTGTGCAGAAGGTAATGATGTAACTGGACGCTCATATACATCCATGCTCACAATATTCCCATACATCAGAGGCTGACTCCAGCGGCCTGCCATTGTCCACGACAACGTTCAAAGGCCCCATTACCTTTTCAGTTCTTCATGATAAGGAGTTTGCATTTGCATGTTTTTACTCACATTCTCTGTATGATAAAATGATTTTGAGCTTTGCATAACTAGAAAAATGTACACTGAAAAAAAGATTTAGTGTATATTCAGTATTAATATGCACTTGGAGTTTTAAGATTTTATTGATTTACATGAATTTTTCAGAAATCACTCTTTTGAAATTATCCTTTTTTTACTCTGTTTCTTCAAAGAGTGACAAAAAATAAAATAAAATAAAAATAAATAAATAAATACAAATATTGTTGAGTTTAATGAAAATAAAAAAATATTTTGATTCCTATTGTTTTGGAATATTGTAATGCTTGTTTTGTCTTATTTTAAATTATTTTGTGTTACCTTAAAGTTTGTTGATGTCCCCTAGTGAGCCCTGACCCCACTGCCTTAGATTCATTTCTTTCTTTAAAAAAAAAAAAAAAATTGATAATAATATAGTGTCAGTGACCTGGCACTTACTTTGAGATATACCTATGAAATAGTTTTAAAGTATTATTCTCACATTTTAGGTCTTTAAGCACTTTATAATGCATCAAAAACCATTGTGTAATAAGTGTCTTTAAAATGTGAAATATATATTTGAAAATAACTATTAGCAACAATTAAACAATTAAAAGAAAACAATCAGAAACATGTGAAATCAACACAAAGATCTAATTTGTAACTTTAGACCCAGCATGGCAGAATTGCAACGTTTGTACAGAGCAATTTAATTTAATTTAATTTAATTTCTATATGTGTAGTCATGGGAAAATTTGAGTAGAGCCTATTCAATAAATGGTACAAAAACTATTCCATTTTTTTATTCAGCTGTTTTCTGAGTGTTTTCATCATTATTCGTCTCATTTATATAACATTATTTTCTAAATTAGTGATATTAAAATGTCTAAAATATGCTTTAATATGAATATTTATTACAATATTGTCGAGTAGTGACATTTCTTCAGTTTTTATGACTGTATCCATACTGGTTACTAAAACCTTTAAGATGCATTTGTATGCTGAATTGTGTTGTGAATTCAAAACATTCACTTACTGCATCAAACAAATTGTGGTTTACTGATTTTTCCAAGTTATAATGCATATTTTGCCCTACAAAGACATGTTTAAAGGTGACAAAAGAATAATTAAGAATATCAATGCTTGCATGGGTCTCTGTGGATTTTTATTTATCATTGACCTGCTAATCTAAATTCACATGAACTAAATGTGGTCTAAACACCAGTGGTCTGTTCAGCAGGCCCACGTTTGCCTTTTCTTTGCTGATTTTGGCAGTGAATCTACGGAATGGATTTAACTAATGCATTCTATAGTCTTAGCTGACAGCATAATCATATCAGGAAATATATTTAATAATGTAAAACACAAGGAACAGGCATGCACAGAGCTTGTGAATGACAGCTATTTGAAATCTGTGGAAATCTGCAGAGATTGTTTAAAGCACAAACTGATTTTGCTCTGGCTATTAGTCAATAAGGCGATGCAGAAAACCCGCACAAAAAGTTTCCTTCTGATTGTATTGATGTCTGCAAACAAACAGACCCTCCAGCTCTGAACAGAGCAAACACATCTGATCTAACGGCCGCAGAGAGTTGTGCCCTAAACACAAGTGATTGGAAAATTACAGGGACTTTGTGAAGTCTCTTTCTCCAGTGTTTGCTCTCGCTGAGGCTTCTGGGTAATCCGGCAGATGTGGGAAAGCACTGTGATTGTCTTCCAATCACTTCAAGAGAACTGTGGTCATCACACTATGAGCAAAACTTCTCGACCAAGCGAATGCGGGCTGAATTTAGCGCAAGGGATAGTTAAAGGGATAGTTCACCCAGAAATGAAATGATTTACTCACTCACAATGTTCCAAACCTGTGTGACTTTCTTTCTTCTTTGGAGCACAAATTGAGGGTTTTAGCTGAATCTCTGACTGGCTTTTTTTCGTACAATCATACTGAATGTGAATGAATGCAGCACACTTCTTCAGCGGAGTTGAGTCTGACAGCATTTTTCCTATAGGGATTTTGAAAAACTCAGTATCACTTTACTTAAAGCCTTTATATATAATGCACTATAAAAGTAGTTTCAATGCATTAATTATGCCTTTAATGTGCACCTTATGATGCATTGATTATGCATTAATTATGCCTGTAATGCAACTTATAATGCATTGTCTGATCTCATGAATAATTGTAACTACAGTTCTAATACATTATAATACTTATCTATTTATTGTTACACCTTTAGAAAGCATAATGCATTAAAACACATGGCAAAACAAACGTTAAATATTATAATGCATTTTAACTTTGGTTAGAATTATTTATGAAAAGATATAATTAATTACAATGTACTTTATAAATACCTTTATAATGCATTATACATAAAGGCTTTAAGTAAAGTGTTACCAAAATCTCTTCATTGAAGCATAATAATCCATGAATCAAAAAAAGTATTTGAAAGTACAAAACTGTGAACTTAACAGCTGTAGTGAGTGAAATTCCTACAATATTAATCAAAATAAAAACAACAGAGAAATATAAAACTGCTCATTTAGAGTTGTTGATTATATCTATTCACTAACACTACTCACTATTAACTAGTTGTTTATTAGCATGCATATTACTAGCATATTGGTTGTTTATTAGTACTTGTAAAGCACATATTAATGCCTTATTCTGCATGACCATATTTTAGATATCTTAACCCAATACATAAACATAACTACTACAACAACTACCCTACTATCAATAATTAGGAGAATTAGGAAAAACCATTAATTAATAAATAGTGAATATATTGTAACGGAAGTGGCGGGACACAGGTGGTAAGTAAAACAACGTTTATTATTGCATAGAGGAGTACGTGATAGATGGTGAAGTGATGATCAGGTGAGTAGAAGCGTCCTTAGACTTCTATCTTGGAAGCTGGTGGAGAGAGTAACTTGAATTCCTTTCTTTGCAGATGATCGGGTGAACAGGAGTCACAGGAACGAAGCACACACCTCAGGAGCTCGGAGTCTGGAGAGAGCGTGGAGACACAGAACACTACGGAAGAACACAGGAGGTAAGTCGTACAGGTAAGTATATAGAATGCTGAACTGAGTCAGAGAGTCCTCTTCGTATGTACGAGACCGGACAATGATGGTGACTGAGGTGTGTGCTTTTGTGCTAGCTGGTGATGAGATAATTGAATGATTGACAGGTGCAGGTACTCAGAACTCAGGTGATAGGTGATCGTAGTGATTGGGTGGTGGTGGTGTCTGGCCGTTCTGTGACATTACCTCCCCCTCCCGGAAAGGCGCATCCCACGCCGTAATAGTAACACCGGGGAGGGGGGGTGGGCGCCCTGAAGGCTGGTGCAGGGCAGGGACACTGGGGAAGCCTTCAGGGCGGGTCTGGAGACTCCGGCGACCATGACTGGACAGGAGACTCGTGGATGCCATGGCGGGACTGGAGACTCGGGGAGGCCATGGCGGGACTGGAGACTCGGGTGGCCATGGCGGCTCAGGGAGCTTGGACGGCCATGGCGGATCGGGGAGCTTGGACGGCCACGGCCGAGCAGGAAGCTTGGATGGCCACGGCAAAATCGGCGACTCAGGAGGCCATGGCGGATGAGCCATAGTGGCCCTGACCAACATCCCGAGCATGGCCACTATGGCTACCAGGACCCCGGGTATATAGGCCCCCCCCAAATTTCTTTGGTGAAATTGGGGACCTTCCTCCTCTGGAAGGAATCTGGTGGGCGCTCCGGAAAAGCGGACACTTGAGGGCGCTTTGGAGGAGCGGGCTCTGGTGGGCGCTCTGGAGGAGTGGGCTCTGGTGGGCGTTCTGGAGGAGCAGGCTCTTGGGGGCGCTCTGGAGGAGCGGGCTCTTGGGGAACTTGTGGGCGCTCTGCAAGCGTGGACTCTTGGGGGCGCTCTGCAAGCGCGGAAACTTCAGAAACTTGGGGGCGCTCTGCCAGCGCGGACACTTGGGGGCGCTCTGGAAGCGTGGACCTGGACGGAACCAGCGGAGACGAAGGAGAGCTGGACGGGACCAGCGGAGACGAGGGAGAGCACTTGCAAGGAGCAGGCACTGGAGGGCACTTGCAAGGCGCAGACTCTTGGGGTCGCTCGGGCAGCGAAGATTCCTGGGGGCGCTTGGGCAGCGCAGATTCCTGGGGGCGTTCTGTCAGCATTGGCACAGGAGGGACTGGCCCTGGAGAAGCGGGCACTGGAGAGACTGGCCCTGGAGAAGCGGGCACTGGAGGGACTGGCCCAGGAGAAGTGGGCACTGAGGAATGCTGACGAGGAGCGGGTACAGAAAAGCGCTGGCGTGGCGCTGGCACAGGAAGGCAGTGTCGAGGAGCGGGCACAGGAGTCCATGACATCCCCTCGTACACCACTAATACCCCCAAAGGCACGTGAGCGTCTGTTTGCGGCCTTGTCATATCCTCAGATGGCGGGTTTGCCATATTTTCAGACAGCAGCGGCCTAGACTTTGTCGCAGACAACAGGGACACAGACTTCGCCGCGGACGGCGAGCTGGAGCGAGCTGCGGTCGGCGGGTTAGCGTGGGCCGCGAACGGCGGCGGGTCTGGGAAAGGCGCGGGCGGCGGCTTAAACCTCGCCGCGGGCGGCGGTTGGCTGATGATCCCCGAGCCACCCTTGCGGGGAACTAACATCAGCCTGGTGTCCTCGTGGGTCCAGGAAGGTAGCGTTGAGGGAATCCCGCCCCGCCAGAGCCGTGAGCTGCCAGACCCGCGGTCCGGACGAGAACCGCACCCGCTATATGGCTGACGGGCCAGGATGCCGGGCCGTTTATCCCCGCAGGGCACCGTGGGCCAGGAGGTCGAAGCCGCCAGAGGAAGCCGCCACTCCCTCGAGCCCCGGACCAAAAATGGGAAGTGCATGTGGCCGCCGGACTCCGCCCCTTCCTCGGATCCCCTCCTTTCTGAACACTGCCCCTCCTTCACGAACCCCGCAGCACAACGAGGACACCAGATCCCCCTGTTTATTTTGGACACTTTATTTTGATTATTTCTGTTAAATAAAAGCCTCTCCGAGCCTCCACTGTGTCTGTCGTTTCTTCCTCCCACCACAATATATATTAGTATATATTAGTATGTAAGTATTTAAGTTAGGTAAGTTATTTCCCTATGGAGAAAATGGAGTATTTACTTTTTACTTATTAACATCAAAAGTGTTTGCGCTGGTATAAGCTGGTATAGACAATCTGGCCTGAAGTCTTCAGCAGTCATACGTGAGGAACAGAGCATTCAGCCTAACATCTAACATCCACAGAAGAAGAGCATCATACAGGTCTGGATGTGAGAGTGATGTGTTTATTACAGCTGATAGTTGGTAGGAGGGAACACTGGTAACGGTCAGTTACTCTATTAGTTTGTAAACACAAGTGTAATTGCTGGAGTTCTTGTGGGCTGGCTTCAGTAATTGCTGGTTTTCCCTTTAAACGTCAACGCAGTAATTTCAGATTTGTACTGGGGTCTTGATCAGAGATAGAGCTGTGAGGCACTAGAGCTGCTCTGGGGATAAAAATACCTGTTGTGTGCTGTTGATGATAATTACGGCCGTCTCTCATAGACAACTCTTAGAGAGCCTGAGAGCCACAGCTTCTGTCTCTGATTGCTGCTCTGGATCCTTCAGCTCCGCTGTCCATTAAATCTTGATTGGTCTTCTCTGTGTGTGTGTGTGTGTGTGTGTGTGTTCCGGTTTATCCTAATGTCCCCACGAGGATAGTAAAGCCTGAAATTTTTGACCATGCCGGTCCCCACAAAGGGAAAAAAAAAATATTAAAAATACTAAATGATGTTTATCTAAAGTGTAAAAATTCAAACATGTTTTCTGTGAGGGGTAGGTTTAGGGGTAGGGTTAGGTTAGAGGATACTGAATATCGTTTGGTAAGTATATAAACAATAGAAGTCTATAGAAAGTATGTGTGATGGGGAACCAGTGACCTGATGCACAAACCTAACCTTGAACAAACTGATTTTTAGAGTAGGTTTAGACTTAACAAAACCAAACAAATCAAACCTGGTTTAGGTAAACATTGTTTACATTGTTTCTAGGTTAAAGGCAATTGAAGTAACATTCAACTATTAAAAAAAAAAAAAAAGTATTTGTACATTGCTATTGTAAATACTATTCATTAAAACCAAATCTCATCAAACGCCTGTTCAAGTGCACGTACAGTAATTATTAAGCTGGCTTGAAAAAGCCAACTTACTGATATTCTACTTAAGCTTCTTCTTCTTCTTCTTCTTATTCTTCTTAGACTAAATTTCTGAACGCTACTCCTC